>JAMPIV010013306.1:0-190000 GCA_024509875.1 Oreohelix idahoensis
CATCCCTGGTCACACGCATGTCATAGAACATGACATAATTCTTACCGACAATAATCCTATTAGGGTTAGACCATATCCTATCCCTATACACTTTCAGTCACAAGTGGAAAAGGAATTGGATGAAATGATTCAATTAAACATAATTGAACCATCGACATCTCCATATTCTTCTTCCATGGTTATTGTTCGGAAGAAAGATAAGAACATACGAATTTGCGTTGATTATCGCAAATTAAATCAAGTCACAAAGTTCGATGCTGAACCTATGCCTTTACTAGAAGATCTACTTATTAGACTTTCTAATTCTAGATTCTTCACTAAACTTGACTTGTCTAAAGGTTATTGGCAAGTGCCTTTAGCAGATCATGCCAAACCTCTTACTGCTTTCTCAACACCTAGGGGTCTATTTCAATGGAATGTTATGCCTTTCAGTCTTATGAACGCCCCTGCTACTTTCGTTCGCATGATGCGTCGAATTCTTTCTCATCGTTCAGACGTCATCGCATACTTAGATGATATCTGTCTCTTCAGTGATTCCTGGGAAGATCACTATTTGGGTTTATATGACCTACTGTCCACTCTACGTGAGTTTAATTTGACAGCAAAACCCTCTAAAGCCTATATTGGTTTTGGTGAAATCTCTTTCCTGGGTCATCGTGTTGGTCATGGTCTCTTGAAGACAGAAGACCACAATACTTCGAAAATATTGAACATCTCTGTACCTAAAACGAAGAAACAAGTCCGTAGTCTCTTGGGTTTAATTCAATTCTATGGGATATTCATCCCGAATCTGTCTTCGATCATGGCACCTCTCTCAACTTTGTTGAAGAAAGGGTCGCCTAATCTGGTTCGTTGGTCTCAGGAATGTCAATCTTCCTTAGACCAGATCAAGAAAATATTTTCTTCTCCTCCCATCCTAAGATTACCTACTCTTGATAGGACTTTTGTTCTTCGAAGTGATGCTTCATCCACTGGGATCGGATCAGCACTTATGCAGGAATATGCTGAAACTCTGCATCCTGTTATGTACATTTCTAGAAAACTAAATGCGGCAGAGAGGAACTACTCGGTTTTAGACCATGAGTTGTTGGCTATGGTTTGGTCAATTCTCAAACTACAAAGATTCCTCCTGGGGTCACATTTCATTCTAGAAACTGATCAAAAAGCTCTTACAGCTATTCAGACTAAGAACTTGAAGAGTTCGAGATCCACTCGATATGCTATTGCTCTTCAACCTTTTCACTTCACGGTACGAGCTATCCGTGGGTCGGATAATGTGATGGCTGACATTCTGTCTAGATGCCCACATGATTCCAACTAATACTTCTGTCCTATTTCTAGATATACGACAGAGTCATAACACACCTATATTACTACAATACATTAGCACATCTGTCCTCACTTTAGGTGAACACATACTATTGTGCTTTGTTATCATCTTCTTCTGTTCCCATCTTTAATATAAGAGGAAGACTGAGTAGTTAATATAAGGGCCGAAAGTTTACTCGGCCACAATTATTAATAATAATGTATTGTATAGTATGAAACATAATGGCTATTAAATAGAATTATATTGGTTGTTTTTTTCTCAGCATGTCATTGATGATCTGAGAAGCTACCTTTCTGTTGTCAAACATGGAGAGTTCCACATTGTGTATTTACCCTTGGAACTACAGGAGATGTGTCCTGGATCGTCATTTATGTTTAATTTCATTATGTAATGATATTATTAAACGTTTAGATAATATACTATTTAATATTCACTATCAGATGTGTACATCCATTTTAAAGCGGTAGTAGTATATGACACCGCTATTTGATAACGATTGTGTTACACGTGCATATGTATATTGTACTTACATGCTTGTGTAGTGTGTGTTGGTGGCACCTCCCCGATATATTTTTTGAATCAGATTTTTTATCTGTTGAGAAATATTCTCACTGATAAAGTTGATAATGTTGGATTTTTATTCCCGTTAATGATATCCACCAAAAGATAGATATAAGTGGATGGAAGCAGACATCATCATCATCATCAGTTGATAAGATCTCTATGGTGTTGTTTGCTCCACTGTAGTGTATGGAATGTCAACTTGACCTACGCAGTGGTGTGTAGACATGGATTGAGTGTATAATGTGCGAATGATGATAAAGGTTCGTGGTGTTGACAAAAAATGTTCTTTTCTCACACTCATGTATGGCTGGAAGTCATCGACACCAACGACTGTGTACCTTTTCTAAAGTTTAATTGGACGTACACACTCGACAGCACAGATAGTGACAAATCACAGGTTGCCATAATACATCATAGTACAGTGGATAAATGGTCTTGCAATGTTACATGGGCACTCATGTAGAATAAGTGTATAATGGACTGTCAGTAGCCAAGCACTCAGTATCGCCCATACATGTATCATCTGACTTCACTGACTGAGCACGTCAGCTTATAAACAATATTTCAGATGGCTTCTAAACCTAATCTCGTTTAGCGACGATTCTCCAACTTAATGTTCAGCACATATTTTTTCATATAATAATATTGAACCGCTAGCAATGGGTTCTCATGTGTAGCAGTGATCTCTGGACTAAACAAGCGATAATACGGGCATCCCTTTTCTCTTCTTGAAAGTCACTACATGTTTTGGTTCCAAGATGGCTTCACTCGTGAGCTGTCACTCACGTTTGGATACAGATAATGAATCTGTCCTAAAGTTAGTCATTCATAAAACATTTCATTGCTCTGTAGATTTGATCATGAACAATTGACTGCATTCTACAGAATATAGTGCTGCTAGGAATCGAAGTCGTTTTCATCGAGTCAAATATATCTCTTAGACATTCAAATCGTAACTATCGAAAATGGTGGCTTCGTACGAGAGTTCATAAAGTATCTTGGATTACCTTGGTATAAGAAATATGAAACTGCCATTCCTTGGCAATACGCATAAACACTGGGGTAAAGCATACACGATAGGTTTAGACGACTATCACCTTCCCCACAAATACTGAGATCACTTTTTCCCCGGCGACAGGCCGACATAGGAAACACACAGTCCCTATCAGGACGAAGCCAAATCACACCACACTCTAGCGACACATCCGCCGAATAGCCTTCGACCTCTCTAGAGACAACAGAACATATAGTTCGACTTAGATATGTAAAGATATACAGATATAAGACAGACTCGTCCTACTCAGACAAACAATACACATAAATTCAGGCCATAGATATTCTGAAGCAAGAACAATCTATTATTACCCAAACAACGAATAAATCGCAGTAAAATGGATTTATCCGCGGAGTTTGATCGAAAGAGCCGACACAACTTTCAAGGGAAGTAACACAATAATGACTTTCCCTTAAGCACTATTTTGCTTTCAAAATATTTGCGAAGATAACAAGAATACCAATGTATAATATTGTAAGATATCAAAGACTGCACGTAACAGTCTTACCACACCTCCCGGGAAAAAAAAAATGGAACATTTTTTTTTTTCTTTTTGAAATACATCTAGGAGCAACGTACAATAGGCTCACAACGCATGAATAATGCGCAGATGAAAATATCAGGAATACCTATAACGCCTAATATGAGGCTAAGTCGACTTATGGAGCGACTGGTGAGAATGTGTCTCATAAACTGAGAGAAATTATTTCTCTACAAGTATATTTTTTCCAGGAAGGTGTCATCAAAGTATAATACAATTCTGGCAATTACACAATGCCTAAAAAATTCATATCATCATTTCGTATTAGATATCTTAAATTTATGATTTATGAAGAAAAAATCATCAAAGCACAGCGGTGAATAAACATCAATGAACCGCTATGTAGTGATACAATCATTATATTATTAAATTACAAATGTGTATCTATCATGATATAGAAAAGGAACTACTATAGAACTAGACATATCAAGAAGTCTAAGCCCTAATAGTTATGTGGAATCATGTGGGCATCTTGACAGAATGTCTGCCATCACATTATCTGATCCACGAATAGCTCGCACAGAGAAATGAAAAGGTTGAAGAGCAATTGCATATCGAGTAGACCTCGAGCTCTTCAAATTCTTACTCTGTATAGCAGTAAGAGCTTTTTGGTCGGTTTCTACTATGAAATGTGCGCCTAGAAGGAATCTCTGTAGTTTGAGGATCGACCAAACCATAGCTAATAGCTCACGGTCTAAAACCGAATAATTCCTTTCTGCCGCATTAAGTTTTTTCTGGAAATATACATTACAGGATGCAGAGTTCCAGAGTACTCTTGCATTAGTGCCGCTCCAATCCCAGTGGATGAAGCGTCACTACGAAGAACGAATGTCTTATCTTTAGTAGGTAGCACTAAAATAGGTGGTGTTGAAAACAATGTTTTAATCTTATCCAGAGAGCATTGGCATTCCTGAGACCAGTGGACCACATTAGGCGAACCTTTAGAAGTGTTGAGAGAGGTGCCATGATAGAGGATAGATTCTGAATGAATCTGCCATAAAATTGAATAAGACCTAACAGACTTCTCACCTGTTTTTTAGTCTTAGGGATTGAGATGTTAAGTATCTTACTAGTATTATGGTCCTCTGTCTTTAGGAAACCATGACCAACTCGGTGGCCTAGGAAAGAAATTTCGCTAAAACCAATATAGGCTTTAGAGGGTTTCGCTGTCAGGTTGTGCTCACGCAAAGTAGACAGCAATTCATCTAACCCTGAATAGTGATCTTCCCAAGTATCGCTGAAAAGACAGATGTCGTCTAGATATGCAATGACATCTGACCGATAAGATAGGATTCGGCGCATCATAGTTGAAACTTGTCGTTGTTCTCCTAGAGACAAATCAGGAGAGACAGTAACGTTCTTCCATGATTCACTGGAATGAAGTGGGATCATTGGAAGAGGAAGATTTACATCTGAAAAACTTGTTTCCTCATCCTGTATCACGGACAGTGATGAGTAATGACCATGTTGTACTGGAGAATTGTCCGTTGCTTGGAAAATGGGTTGCAAATAATCCGGACGTTCATGGAATTCAGTAAGCATATTGATGTGGAAGGTTTTATGCTTCCCATCAATATCGACAATATAGTTGACATCGGAAATTTTCGATATTATATCGTACGGACCTTTCCAAGAAATAAGTAATCTGTTTTCCCTACAAGGTAGTAATACAAATGCTTTGTCACCAGGACAAAGTTGTCGTAAGCATCTCTTCTTATTGGCAAATTGCCTTGCCTTCTGTTTCGCAAATTCAGAAGAAGAAGTTGCTAATTTGCATGCTTCGATAATTTTTTTGTCTCAACGCGATGACATATTCGTAGGATGACTTTGTGTCATCGTCAATATTGTCAGATGTTATGAGATCGTGAAGCAACGACATAGGGCCACGCGGACGCGCGCCAAAGACGAGTTCAAAGGGAGAAAATCCCGTATGTTCATTGGGTACCTCTCTGTAAGCGAAGAGGGCCGCAGGTAAAACTCTGTCCCAGTCTTGAGGATGATCCTCAGTTATCTTCCCCAGTAAGTTTTTAAGTGTTCTATTAAGGCGTTCGACCATACCATTAGACATTGGATGGTAGATACTACTTAAAGATCTATCTATCTGCAGAGTAGACATTACTTGAGACATGGTATCTGATATTAGTTGGGTGCCATGGTCTGACAATATCTCTCGGGGAACCCCAGACGAGAAAATATAAGCCAAAGAGCATCTGCAATATCAGCAGTAGTAATGCTCTTCAGAGGAATAGCCTCTGGCCAACGTGTGCACATATCAACACACGTCAAGATAAACTGATGTCCTCTGGCAGACTTGATCTTAAATGGACCAATAATGTCTATGGCCATTTTTTTTAAACGGCCGAATAGGAATGTCCGCCGCCTGAATGGGTGCAGCATGCCGTGGACCTTTGGATTTAACTTCCTGACATACTTTACAAGATCGACAATAAATACGTATGTCCTTGTTTACCAATGGCCAAAAGAAAGCCGCAAGGACTCTTGACTTAGTACGGGAAAAACCCATGTGTCCAGCACACTGAGAGTCGTGAGCGTGCTGCAAAATTTTAACTCTCAAATTCTTGGGAACCAGGATTTGAGAATGACTTGACGTAATGGAGTCTTGAACCATACGTACAAGTACGCCATTCTTCTTTGTAATCCACGATTTACGACTTGTGACTTTATTCGGATCACCTTTAGTTGCAAGAATGAAGAATTTCTTCAGAGTGGGATCATCTTCTTGCTGTTTTATAAACGAGTCACGAGAAATTACCAAGGGATTATCTTGGTTATGCACTTCATTATCTTCAGTAGATGAAGTTTGAGGCATATTAAGAGCCTGAGCTCTAGTGACTACAGCGTTAGCAATCTGCATGTTTTGCCTTTCCCACGTGGAAATTTGTTGCGGAGTGCATTCCTTGACTCCATGAATGCGACCGATGATGAGGTCAGCGATCGGATTCGGAAGAAGACATGCGTGTACATCTCCTGTAAAGAAAGGAGTAGCAATCCTAATGATAGCAGTAGAGTATTTCTCTAATGTGCCGCCAAATGTTACACATTTGACTACTTGTCCAGTGGCACGGGAAGCATCTACGAGTGACTGCCTAACACCAATTGTGGTGCATCCAGAATCAAATAGCACAGAGACTGGATTGTTATTCACTAAACCCTTATGTAAGACAAGAGAACCTCTTCCATCATGCGCGACTGATGCTGGAAGAGCAGGAAGAGGATGGCCACAGCTTAAAGTAGACACTGTGGTTGGCTCAAATAACGTTTTGCATTGGGGGGCACTGAGATGCTCTCCCAAAATCAAAAGCGGCACATGCCATATTACTAGCATCATTATTATCTTTACTCTGTTTATAGGCTTCATGGGACTCTTGTTGTGCAGAGTTTGCCTGAAAATGTGGTTTATGTCTTTTGTTTTGAGATCTACCTCGGTTATTATCACCTCTGTAGTTATTGTTACCTCTATTGTAACCCCTATTTGGGTTTGAGTCATAGTTCCCTTGTTACCATTATCATATTCATTATAATGAGTATCTCTGTAATTATGATCTTGTTGACTCCAAGACGGATAACCCTGATAGTTTCTATAATTACTTCCTCTACGGAAATTCCTATAATTATGACCACCCCTGTGTCGAGAGCTATCAGGTCGTCTCCAGTTCTTTGAAGAAGAACCCTGAAATGATTGGTTACCTTGGTTTTGATAACTATTATGGTTACCTTTTTATCAAATCTGTTTTGAGGTCCCTGAAATCTGTGTGAATAATTGGGATTGTATGGTGTTGCTGAAGCAACTGGCATACTCTCCTTAATCTTAGTGTTGCCAAAAGTCACGTCGGGGTGTGCAGTGACATATTGGGAACAATATTCTTCCATTTCTTTTAGAGATTTAGGTTTACGCTCATGTATAAATTCAAGGAAAGGTTTGTTCACACATGACATAATCTTATCTCTGAGCAACAAATCCATAAGTCCTTCATACGTTTTTTCTGTTTTGGAAAGCTCAATCCAACGATCAACTGTGAGACGTGCCTTTGCAGTGAATTCTGAGAATTCTACACCCGTCTCAGGTACCATCGTTTAAATAAAAGGCGATAGCCTTCCTCACTTAGCTGATATTTTTTTATCAAAGCCGCCCTAATGACATCATAATTATCCTTATCTGCTTCTCCTACAAGGCATAATCTAGTCAAAGATTCACCTTTCAAGTTTTCTGATAATTGATTAGCGTATTGTGATTTATCCACATTATGTGTACGACAAGAACGTTCAAATCTATCCAGCCAGAATGTAATATCGTCACTGGACTGATTGAACGGTGGAACCTTAACCTTGTAAGTAGAAGGTTTATCATTACCACTAGATGCCTGATTAACATTACTCATACTTGTCAATCTTAATTTCTCCAACTCAAATTCATGTTCTCTTATTGCTTTTTTTTCTTCAGCCTCTCTGTCTAATCTTTTTTGTTCAGCTTCCCTGTCTAATCTTTTTTGTTCAGCTTCCCTGTCTAATCTTTTTTGTTCAGCTTCACTGTCTAATCTTTTTTGTTCAGCTTCCCTGTCTAATCTTTTTTGTTCAGCTTGTCTTTCTAATCTTTTTTGTTCAGCTTCACTGTCTAATCTTTTTTGTTCAGCCGCAGCTTCTCTTTCCAATTTTTTTTGTTCAGCTTCAAATCTCCTTTCCTCTACCTGCATCTGCAATTTCTTTTGTTCAGCAGCAGCCTCAGCTTCTCTTTCTAATCTTTTCTCTTCCGCCATAGCTCTTCTCTCTTCTGCAGCTAATGCTTTGTCATATTGAGCAACTGCCCATTGTTCTAATTGTTGACCAGTCTTATCAAGGGCTTTCCCTTGTGTAATGAAGTATTCTAATGTAGCCATGATGTCTAACAATAATACTAATCACCTGAATCAATAATAATACCACAAGTTCTCAATGACTTGATTAATCAGTATACTATCCCAATATCTGTGGGTCACAAGCCTTTAATAAGGTCTTGTATAATAGTAATAATAATCAGGTACTGGTTTATACCATAATCCAAGTGCAGTGCACAGGCAATTGTGTCTTATGAAATATACCTATATAAAACATATGTCAACCAACAGAATACATAAAGTACAAATAGGACTGACAATACAAGAACGTTTGCAGAAATCAAAATAAATCAAATAGGGAAATCAATGAAAATAATCACTGAATCTGCAAAGAATAACAACACAAATGACGTCACAATATATGAATATAAATTGTGAATAGAACTGAAAGATAGAAAAGGTTAGACCAACAAATTACAAACAAATCAAAACAAAACTAAAGAACAAAGAAATATTACAAAAATAACAATAATTACAGTCTCCACAGCTAACACAAAAGCAACAGTTGTCGCAGCAAATTTTCAATCAAGAAAATTGCACCTATAGAAAACGCCCACAACGGACCCTCTATGACGTGGGATATTCTGTTGTGAGGACGCCGCCCAACCTTAAACACAACCCGCTGACATAGAAACTAACATACTATACAAACAAATAACATGTAAACATAAATATATATAAATTATGTGTATGATAGTATGTGTTGCAAAATAGGCTCAGTCTTACAGTAATGGCAAAGTTATTTTTTATGAAAATAAACAAACTGCCACTTTATTCAATTAAACATTCTGGCCTTAAATATTAAAGTTCATATATGGAAAACAAGAAGATCCATCGATGAAAATAGGACTTCTTAGTTCACTCATACTGTCTTCCTGTTAACATTGAGAAGAATTGATCCAACTGTTCTGTGAAACTCTATAATGTCTAATGTAAAAAATGTCAACAACGCTGACCTACATACTGCATTCACCTGACAGGTCACGTGACGAAGTGTTGACAAAGAGCAAACCAATACTGCAAGTGTGTCGTATCAGCCACAGGAAACGGTCTGGTATCGGTAATCTGTTGACTTCTGAACTTCTGCGAGGTCAAACCCAGAAAGCTGGTCCACCAGTTGATAAAGTTGATAATGTTGGATTTTTATTCCCGTTAATGATATCCACCAAAAGATAGATATAAGTGGATGGAAGCAGACATCATCATCATCATCAGTTGATAAGATCTCTATGGTGTTGTTTGCTCCACTGTAGTGTATGGAATGTCAACTTGACCTACGCAGTGGTGTGTAGACATGGATTGAGTGTATAATGTGCGAATGATGATAAAGGTTCGTGGTGTTGACAAAAAATGTTCTTTTCTCACACTCATGTATGGCTGGAAGTCATCGACACCAACGACTGTGTACCTTTTCTAAAGTTTAATTGGACGTACACACTCGACAGCACAGATAGTGACAAATCACAGGTTGCCATAATACATCATAGTACAGTGGATAAATGGTCTTGCAATGTTACATGGGCACTCATGTAGAATAAGTGTATAATGGACTGTCAGTAGCCAAGCACTCAGTATCGCCCATACATGTATCATCTGACTTCACTGACTGAGCACGTCAGCTTATAAACAATATTTCAGATGGCTTCTAAACCTAATCTCGTTTAGCGACGATTCTTCAACATAATGTTCAGCACATATTTTTTCATATAATAATATTGAACCGCTAGCAATGGGTTCTCATGTGTAGCAGTGATCTCTGGACTAAACAAGCGATAATACGGGCATCCCTTTTCTCTTCTTGAAAGTCACTACATGTTTTGGTTC
Source organism: Oreohelix idahoensis (assembly GCA_024509875.1). NCBI lineage: Eukaryota > Metazoa > Mollusca > Gastropoda > Stylommatophora > Oreohelicidae > Oreohelix > Oreohelix idahoensis. The sequence continues at coordinate 10,206 of JAMPIV010013306.1, forward strand.
CAAGATGGCTTCACTCGTGAGCTGTCACTCACGTTTGGATACAGATAATGAATCTGTCCTAAAGTTAGTCATTCATAAAACATTTCATTGCTCTGTAGATTTGATCATGAACAATTGACTGCATTCTACAGGATATAGTGCTGCTAGGAATCGAAGTCGTTTTCATCGAGTCAAATATATTCTCTTATCGAAAATGGTGGCTTCGTACGAGAGTTCATAAAAGTATCTTGGATTACCTTGGTACAAGAAATATGAAACTGCCATTCCTTGGCAATACGCATAAACACTGGGGTAAAGCATACACGATAGGTCTAGACGACTATCACTTTCCCCACAAATACTGAGATCACTTTTTCCCCGGCGACAGGCCGACATAGGAAACACACAGTCCCTATCAGGACGAAGCCAAATCACACCACACTCTAGCGACACATCCGCCGAATAGCCTTCGACCTCTCTAGAGACAACAGAACATATAGTTCGACTTAGATATGTAAAGATATACAGATATAAGACAGACTCGTCCTACTCAGACAAACAATACACATAAATTCAGGCCATAGATATTCTGAAGCAAGAACAATCTATTATTACCCAAACAACGAATAAATCGCAGTAAAATGGATTTATCCGCGGAGTTTGATCGAAAGAGCCGACACAACTTTCAAGGGAAGTAACACAATAATGACTTTCCCTTAAGCACTATTTTGCTTTCAAAATATTTGCGAAGATAACAAGAATACCAATGTATAATATTGTAAGATATCAAAGACTGCACGTAACAGTCTTACCACACCTCCCGGGAAAAAAAAAAAAAAATGGAACATTTTTTTTTTCTTTTTGAAATACATCTAGGAGCAACGTACAATAGGCTCACAACGCATGAATAATGCGCAGATGAAAATATCAGGAATACCTATAACGCCTAATATGAGGCTAAGTCGACTTATGGAGCGACTGGTGAGAATGTGTCTCATAAACTGAGAGAAATTATTTCTCTACAAGTATATTTTTCCAGGAAGGTGTCATCAAAGTATAATACAATTCTGGCAATTACACAATGCCTAAAAAATTCATATCATCATTTCGTATTAGATATCTTAAATTTATGATTTATGAAGAAAAAATCATCAAAGCACAGCGGTGAATAAACATCAATGAACCGCTATGTAGTGATACAATCATTATATTATTAAATTACAAATGTGTATCTATCATGATATAGAAAAGGAACTACTATAGAACTAGACATATCAAGAAGTCTAAGCCCTAATAGTTATGTGGAATCATGTGGGCATCTTGACAGAATGTCTGCCATCACATTATCTGATCCACGAATAGCTCGCACAGAGAAATGAAAAGGTTGAAGAGCAATTGCATATCGAGTAGACCTCGAGCTCTTCAAATTCTTACTCTGTATAGCAGTAAGAGCTTTTTGGTCGGTTTCTACTATGAAATGTGCGCCTAGAAGGAATCTCTGTAGTTTGAGGATCGACCAAACCATAGCTAATAGCTCACGGTCTAAAACCGAATAATTCCTTTCTGCCGCATTAAGTTTTCTGGAAATATACATTACAGGATGCAGAGTTCCAGAGTACTCTTGCATTAGTGCCGCTCCAATCCCAGTGGATGAAGCGTCACTACGAAGAACGAATGTCTTATCTTTAGTAGGTAGCACTAAAATAGGTGGTGTTGAAAACAATGTTTTAATCTTATCCAGAGAGCATTGGCATTCCTGAGACCAGTGGACCACATTAGGCGAACCTTTCTTTAGAAGTGTTGAGAGAGGTGCCATGATAGAGGATAGATTCTGAATGAATCTGCCATAAAATTGAATAAGACCTAACAGACTTCTCACCTGTTTTTTAGTCTTAGGGATTGAGATGTTAAGTATCTTACTAGTATTATGGTCCTCTGTCTTTAGGAAACCATGACCAACTCGGTGGCCTAGGAAAGAAATTTCGCTAAAACCAATATAGGCTTTAGAGGGTTTCGCTGTCAGGTTGTGCTCACGCAAAGTAGACAGCAATTCATCTAACCCTGAATAGTGATCTTCCCAAGTATCGCTGAAAAGACAGATGTCGTCTAGATATGCAATGACATCTGACCGATAAGATAGGATTCGGCGCATCATAGTTGAAACTTGTCGCTGTTCTCCTAGAGACAAATCAGGAGAGACAGTAACGTTCTTCCATGATTCACTGGAATGAAGTGGGATCATTGGAAGAGGAAGATTTACATCTGAAAAACTTGTTTCCTCATCCTGTATCACGGACAGTGATGAGTAATGACCATGTTGTACTGGAGAATTGTCCGTTGCTTGGAAAATGGGTTGCAAATAATCCGGACGTTCATGGAATTCAGTAAGCATATTGATGTGGAAGGTTTTATGCTTCCCATCAATATCGACAATATAGTTGACATCGGAAATTTTCGATATTATATCGTACGGACCTTTCCAAGAAATAAGTAATCTGTTTCCCTACAAGGTAGTAATACAAATGCTTTGTCACCAGGACAAAGTTGTCGTAAGCATCTCTTCTTATTGGCAAATTGCCTTGCCTTCTGTTTCGCAAATTCAGAAGAAGAAGTTGCTAATTTGCATGCTTCGATAATTTTTTGTCTCAACGCGATGACATATTCGTAGGATGACTTTGTGTCATCGTCAATATTGTCAGATGTTATGAGATCGTGAAGCAACGACATAGGGCCACGCGGACGCGCGCCAAAGACGAGTTCAAAGGGAGAAAATCCCGTATGTTCATTGGGTACCTCTCTGTAAGCGAAGAGGGCCGCAGGTAAAACTCTGTCCCAGTCTTGAGGATGATCCTCAGTTATCTTCCCCAGTAAGTTTTTAAGTGTTCTATTAAGGCGTTCGACCATACCATTAGACATTGGATGGTAGATACTACTTAAAGATCTATCTATCTGCAGAGTAGACATTACTTGAGACATGGTATCTGATATTAGTTGGGTGCCATGGTCTGACAATATCTCTCCGGGGAACCCCAGACGAGAAAATATAAGCCAAAGAGCATCTGCAATATCAGCAGTAGTAATGCTCTTCAGAGGAATAGCCTCTGGCCAACGTGTGCACATATCAACACACGTCAAGATAAACTGATGTCCTCTGGCAGACTTGATCTTAAATGGACCAATAATGTCTATGGCCATTTTTTTAAACGGCCGAATAGGAATGTCCGCCGCCTGAATGGGTGCAGCATGCCGTGGACCTTTGGATTTAACTTCCTGACATACTTTACAAGATCGACAATAAATACGTATGTCCTTGTTTACCAATGGCCAAAAGAAAGCCGCAAGGACTCTTGACTTAGTACGGGAAAAACCCATGTGTCCAGCACACTGAGAGTCGTGAGCGTGCTGCAAAATTTTAACTCTCAAATTCTTGGGAACCAGGATTTGAGAATGACTTGACGTAATGGAGTCTTGAACCATACGTACAAGTACGCCATTCTTCTTTGTAATCCACGATTTACGACTTGTGACTTTATTCGGATCACCTTTAGTTGCAAGAATGAAGAATTTCTTCAGAGTGGGATCATCTTCTTGCTGTTTTATAAACGAGTCACGAGAAATTACCAAGGGATTATCTTGGTTATGCACTTCATTATCTTCAGTAGATGAAGTTTGAGGCATATTAAGAGCCTGAGCTCTAGTGACTACAGCGTTAGCAATCTGCATGTTTTGCCTTTCCCACGTGGAAATTTGTTGCGGAGTGCATTCCTTGACTCCATGAATGCGACCGATGATGAGGTCAGCGATCGGATTCGGAAGAAGACATGCGTGTACATCTCCTGTAAAGAAAGGAGTAGCAATCCTAATGATAGCAGTAGAGTATTTCTCTAATGTGCCGCCAAATGTTACACATTTGACTACTTGTCCAGTGGCACGGGAAGGATCTACGAGTGACTGCCTAACACCAATTGTGGTGCATCCAGAATCAAATAGCACAGAGACTGGATTGTTATTCACTAAACCCTTATGTAAGACAAGAGAACCTCTTCCATCATGCGCGACTGATGCTGGAAGAGCAGGAAGAGGATGGCCACAGCTTAAAGTAGACACTGTGGTTGGCTCAAATAACGTTTTGCATTGGGGGCACTGAGATGCTCTCCCAAAATCAAAAGCGGCACATGCCATATTACTAGCATCATTATTATCTTTACTCTGTTTATAGGCTTCATGGGACTCTTGTTGTGCAGAGTTTGCCTGAAAATGTGGTTTATGTCTTTTGTTTTGAGATCTACCTCGGTTATTATCACCTCTGTAGTTATTGTTACCTCTATTGTAACCCCTATTTGGGTTTGAGTCATAGTTCCCTTGGTTACCATTATCATATTCATTATAATGAGTATCTCTGTAATTATGATCTTGTTGACTCCAAGACGGATAACCCTGATAGTTTCTATAATTACTTCCTCTACGGAAATTCCTATAATTATGACCACCCCTGTGTCGAGAGCTATCAGGTCGTCTCCAGTTCTTTGAAGAAGAACCCTGAAATGATTGGTTACCTTAGTTTTGATAACTATTATGGTTACCTTTTTTATCAAATCTGTTTTGAGGTCCCTGAAATCTGTGTGAATAATTGGGATTGTATGGTGTTGCTGAAGCAACTGGCATACTCTCCTTAATCTTAGTGTTGCCAAAAGTCACGTCGGGGTGTGCAGTGACATATTGGGAACAATATTCTTCCATTTCTTTTAGAGATTTAGGTTTACGCTCATGTATAAATTCAAGGAAAGGTTTGTTCACACATGACATAATCTTATCTCTGAGCAACAAATCCATAAGTCCTTCATACGTTTTTTCTGTTTTGGAAAGCTCAATCCAACGATCAACTGTGAGACGTGCCTTTGCAGTGAATTCTGAGAATTCTACACCCGTCTCAGGTACCATCGTTTTAAATAAAAGGCGATAGCCTTCCTCACTTAGCTGATATTTTTTTATCAAAGCCGCCCTAATGACATCATAATTATCCTTATCTGCTTCTCCTACAAGGCATAATCTAGTCAAAGATTCACCTTTCAAGTTTTCTGATAATTGATTAGCGTATTGTGATTTATCCACATTATGTGTACGACAAGAACGTTCAAATCTATCCAGCCAGAATGTAATATCGTCACTGGACTGATTGAACGGTGGAACCTTAACCTTGTAAGTAGAAGGTTTATCATTACCACTAGATGCCTGATTAACATTACTCATACTTGTCAATCTTAATTTCTCCAACTCAAATTCATGTTCTCTTATTGCTTTTTTTTTCTTCAGCCTCTCTGTCTAATCTTTTTTGTTCAGCTTCCCTGTCTAATCTTTTTTGTTCAGCTTCCCTGTCTAATCTTTTTTGTTCAGCTTCACTGTCTAATCTTTTTTGTTCAGCTTCCCTGTCTAATCTTTTTTGTTCAGCTTCACTGTCTAATCTTTTTTGTTCAGCTTCACTGTCTAATCTTTTTTGTTCAGCCGCAGCTTCTCTTTCCAATTTTTTTTGTTCAGCTTCAAATCTCCTTTCCTCTACCTGCATCTGCAATTTCTTTTGTTCAGCAGCAGCCTCAGCTTCTCTTTCTAATCTTTTCTCTTCCGCCATAGCTCTTCTCTCTTCTGCAGCTAATGCTTTGTCATATTGAGCAACTGCCCATTGTTCTAATTGTTGACCAGTCTTATCAAGGGCTTTCCCTTGTGTAATGAAGTATTCTAATGTAGCCATGATGTCTAACAATAATACTAATCACCTGAATCAATAATAATACCACAAGTTCTCAATGACTTGATTAATCAGTATACTATCCCAATATCTGTGGGTCACAAGCCTTTAATAAGGTCTTGTATAATAGTAATAATAATCAGGTACTGGTTTATACCATAATCCAAGTGCAGTGCACAGGCAATTGTGTCTTATGAAATATACCTATATAAAACATATGTCAACCAACAGAATACATAAAGTACAAATAGGACTGACAATACAAGAACGTTTGCAGAAATCAAAATAAATCAAATAGGGAAATCAATGAAAATAATCACTGAATCTGCAAAGAATAACAACACAAATGACGTCACAATATATGAATATAAATTGTGAATAGAACTGAAAGATAGAAAAGGTTAGACCAACAAATTACAAACAAATCAAAACAAAACTAAAGAACAAAGAAATATTACAAAAATAACAATAATTACAGTCTTCACAGCTAACACAAAAGCAACAGTTGTCGCAGCAAATTTTCAATCAAGAAAATTGCACCTATAGAAAACGCCCACAACGGACCCTCTATGACGTGGGATATTCTGTTGTGAGGACGCCGCCCAACCTTAAACACAACCCGCTGACATAGAAACTAACATACTATACAAACAAATAACATGTAAACATAAATATATATAAATTATGTGTATGATAGTATGTGTTGCAAAATAGGCTCAGTCTTACAGTAATGGCAAAGTTATTTTTATGAAAATAAACAAACTGCCACTTTATTCAATTAAACATTCTGGCCTTAAATATTAAAGTTCATATATGGAAAACAAGAAGATCCATCGATGAAAATAGGACTTCTTAGTTCACTCATACTGTCTTCCTGTTAACATTGAGAAGAATTGATCCAACTGTTCTGTGAAACTCTATAATGTCTAATGTAAAAAATGTCAACAACGCTGACCTACATACTGCATTCACCTGACAGGTCACGTGACGAAGTGTTGACAAAAAGCAAACCAATACTGCAAGTGTGTCGTATCAGCCACAGGAAACGGTCTGGTATCGGTAATCTGTTGACTTCTGAACTTCTGCGAGGTCAAACCCAGAAAGCTGGTCCACCAGTTGATAAAGTTGATAATGTTGGATTTTTATTCCCGTTAATGATATCCACCAAAAGATAGATATAAGTGGATGGAAGCAGACATCATCATCATCATCAGTTGATAAGATCTCTATGGTGTTGTTTGCTCCACTGTAGTGTATGGAATGTCAACTTGACCTACGCAGTGGTGTGTAGACATGGATTGAGTGTATAATGTGCGAATGATGATAAAGGTTCGTGGTGTTGACAAAAAATGTTCTTTTCTCACACTCATGTATGGCTGGAAGTCATCGACACCAACGACTGTGTACCTTTTCTAAAGTTTAATTGGACGTACACACTCGACAGCACAGATAGTGACAAATCACAGGTTGCCATAATACATCATAGTACAGTGGATAAATGGTCTTGCAATGTTACATGGGCACTCATGTAGAATAAGTGTATAATGGACTGTCAGTAGCCAAGCACTCAGTATCGCCCATACATGTATCATCTGACTTCACTGACTGAGCACGTCAGCTTATAAACAATATTTCAGATGGCTTCTAAACCTAATCTCGTCTAGCGACGATTCTTCAACATAATGTTCAGCACATATTTTTCCATATAATAATATTGAACCGCTAGCAATGGGTTCTCATGTGTAGCAGTGATCTCTGGACTGATCAAGCGATAATACGGGCATCCCTTTTCTCTTCTTGAAAGTCACTACATGTTTTGGTTCCAAGATGGCTTCACTCGTGAGCTGTCACTCACGTTTGGATACAGATAATGAATCTGTCCTAAAGTTAGTCATTCATAAAACATTTCATTGCTCTGTAGATTTGATCATGAACAATTGACTGCAATCTACAGGATATAGTGCTGCTAGGAATCGAAGTCGTTTTCATCGAGTCAAATATATTCTCTTAGACATTCAAATCGTAACTATCGAAAATGGTGGCTTCGATCGAGAGTTCATAAGAGTATCTTTGATTACCTTGGTATAGGAAAATATGAAACTGCCATTCCTTGGCAATACGACTAAACACTGGGGTAAAGCATACACGATAGGTTTAGACGACTATCACCTTCCCCACAAATACTGAGATCACTTTTTCCCCGGCGACAGGCCGACATGGAAAAAACACAGTCCCTATCAGGACGAAGCCAAATCACACCACACTCTAGCGACACATCCGCCGAATAGCCTTCGACCTCTCTAGAGACAACAGAACATATAGTTCGACTTAGATATGTAAAGATATACAGATATAAGACAGACTCGTCCTACTCAGACAAACAATACACATAAATTCAGGCCATAGATATTCTGAAGCAAGAACAATCTATTATTACCCAAACAACGAATAAATCGCAGTAAAATGGATTTATCCGCGGAGTTTGATCGAAAGAGCCGACACAACTTTCAAGGGAAGTAACACAATAATGACTTTCCCTTAAGCACTATTTTGCTTTCAAAATATTTGCGAAGATAACAAGAATACCAATGTATAATATTGTAAGATATCAAAGACTGCACGTAACAGTCTTACCACACCTCCCGGGAAAAAAAAATGGAACATTTTTTTTTCTTTTTGAAATACATCTAGGAGCAACGTACAATAGGCTCACAACGCATGAATAATGCGCAGATGAAAATATCAGGAATACCTATAACGCCTAATATGAGGCTAAGTCGACTTATGGAGCGACTGGTGAGAATGTGTCTCATAAACTGAGAGAAATTATTTCTCTACAAGTATATTTTTCCAGGAAGGTGTCATCAAAGTATAATACAATTCTGGCAATTACACAATGCCTAAAAAATTCATATCATCATTTCGTATTAGATATCTTAAATTTATGATTTATGAAGAAAAAATCATCAAAGCACAGCGGTGAATAAACATCAATGAACCGCTATGTAGTGATACAATCATTATATTATTAAATTACAAATGTGTATCTATCATGATATAGAAAAGGAACTACTATAGAACTAGACATATCAAGAAGTCTAAGCCCTAATAGTTATGTGGAATCATGTGGGCATCTTGACAGAATGTCTGCCATCACATTATCTGATCCACGAATAGCTCGCACAGAGAAATGAAAAGGTTGAAGAGCAATTGCATATCGAGTAGACCTCGAGCTCTTCAAATTCTTACTCTGTATAGCAGTAAGAGCTTTTTGGTCGGTTTCTACTATGAAATGTGCGCCTAGAAGGAATCTCTGTAGTTTGAGGATCGACCAAACCATAGCTAATAGCTCACGGTCTAAAACCGAATAATTCCTTTCTGCCGCATTAAGTTTTCTGGAAATATACATTACAGGATGCAGAGTTCCAGAGTACTCTTGCATTAGTGCCGCTCCAATCCCAGTGGATGAAGCGTCACTACGAAGAACGAATGTCTTATCTTTAGTAGGTAGCACTAAAATAGGTGGTGTTGAAAAACAATGTTTTAATCTTATCCAGAGAGCATTGGCATTCCTGAGACCAGTGGACCACATTAGGCGAACCTTTCTTTAGAAGTGTTGAGAGAGGTGCCATGATAGAGGATAGATTCTGAATGAATCTGCCATAAAATTGAATAAGACCTAACAGACTTCTCACCTGTTTTTTAGTCTTAGGGATTGAGATGTTAAGTATCTTACTAGTATTATTGTCCTCTGTCTTTAGGAAACCATGACCAACTCGGTGGCCTAGGAAAGAAATTTCGCTAAAACCAATATAGGCTTTAGAGGGTTTCGCTGTCAGGTTGTGCTCACGAAAAGTAGACAGCAATTCATCTAACCCTGAATAGTGATCTTCCCAAGTATCGCTGAAAAGACAGATGTCGTCTAGATATGCAATGACATCTGACCGATAAGATAGGATTCGGCGCATCCTTTAACCTGAAATGTTTGCAACATAGTTGAAACTTGTCGCTGTTCTCCTAGAGACAAATCAGGAGAGACAGTAACGTTCTTCCATGATTCACTGGAATGAAGTGGGATCATTGGAAGAGGAAGATTTACATCTGAAAAACTTGTTTCCTCATCCTGTATCACGGACAGTGATGAGTAATGACCATGTTGTACTGGAGAATTGTCCGTTGCTTGGAAAATGGGTTGCAAATAATCCGGACGTTCATGGAATTCAGTAAGCATATTGATGTGGAAGGTTTTATGCTTCCCATCAATATCGACAATATAGTTGACATCGGAAATTTTCGATATTATATCGTACGGACCTTTCCAAGAAATAAGTAATCTGTTTTTCCTACAAGGTAGTAATACAAATGCTTTGTCACCAGGACAAAGTTGTCGTAAGCATCTCTTCTTATTGGCAAATTGCCTTGCCTTCTGTTTCGCAAATTCAGAAGAAGAAGTTGCTAATTTGCATGCTTCGATAATTTTTTGTCTCAACGCGATGACATATTCGTAGGATGACTTTGTGTCATCGTCAATATTGTCAGATGTTATGAGATCGTGAAGCAACGACATAGGGCCACGCGGACGCGCGCCAAAGACGAGTTCAAAGGGAGAAAATCCCGTATGTTCATTGGGTACCTCTCTGTAAGCGAAGAGGGCCGCAGGTAAAACTCTGTCCCAGTCTTGAGGATGATCCTCAGTTATCTTCCCCAGTAAGTTTTTAAGTGTTCTATTAAGGCGTTCGACCATACCATTAGACATTGGATGGTAGATACTACTTAAAGATCTATCTATCTGCAGAGTAGACATTACTTGAGACATGGTATCTGATATTAGTTGGGTGCCATGGTCTGACAATATCTCTCCGGGGAACCCCAGACGAGAAAATATAAGCCAAAGAGCATCTGCAATATCAGCAGTAGTAATGCTCTTCAGAGGAATAGCCTCTGGCCAACGTGTGCACATATCAACACACGTCAAGATAAACTGATGTCCTCTGGCAGACTTGATCTTAAATGGACCAATAATGTCTATGGCCATTTTTTTAAACGGCCGAATAGGAATGTCCGCCGCCTGAATGGGTGCAGCATGCCGTGGACCTTTGGATTTAACTTCCTGACATACTTTACAAGATCGACAATAAATACGTATGTCCTTGTTTACCAATGGCCAAAAGAAAGCCGCAAGGACTCTTGACTTAGTACGGGAAAAACCCATGTGTCCACTCACTGAGAGTCGTGAGCGTGCTGCAAAATTTTAACTCTCAAATTCTTGGGAACCAGGATTTGAGAATGACTTGACGTAATGGAGTCTTGAACCATACGTACAAGTACGCCATTCTTCTTTGTAATCCACGATTTACGACTTGTGACTTTATTCGGATCACCTTTAGTTGCAAGAATGAAGAATTTCTTCAGAGTGGGATCATCTTCTTGCTGTTTTATAAACGAGTCACGAGAAATTACCAAGGGATTATCTTGGTTATGCACTTCATTATCTTCAGTAGATGAAGTTTGAGGCATATTAAGAGCCTGAGCTCTAGTGACTACAGCGTTAGCAATCTGCATGTTTTTGCCTTTCCCACGTGGAAATTTGTTGCGGAGTGCATTCCTTGACTCCATGAATGCGACCGATGATGAGGTCAGCGATCGGATTCGGAAGAAGACATGCGTGTACATCTCCTGTAAAGAAAGGAGTAGCAATCCTAATGATAGCAGTAGAGTATTTCTCTAATGTGCCGCCAAATGTTACACATTTGACTACTTGTCCAGTGGCACGGGAAGGATCTACGAGTGACTGCCTAACACCAATTGTGGTGCATCCAGAATCAAATAGCACAGAGACTGGATTGTTATTCACTAAACCCTTATGTAAGACAAGAGAACCTCTTCCATCATGCGCGACTGATGCTGGAAGAGCAGGAAGAGGATGGCCACAGCTTAAAGTAGACACTGTGGTTGGCTCAAATAACGTTTTGCATTGGGGGCACTGAGATGCTCTCCCAAAATCAAAAGCGGCACATGCCATATTACTAGCATCATTATTATCTTTACTCTGTTTATAGGCTTCATGGGACTCTTGTTGTGCAGAGTTTGCCTGAAAATGTGGTTTATGTCTTTTGTTTTGAGATCTACCTCGGTTATTATCACCTCTGTAGTTATTGTTACCTCTATTGTAACCCCTATTTGGGTTTGGGTCATAGTTCCCTTGGTTACCATTATCATATTCATTATAATGAGTATCTCTGTAATTATGATCTTGTTGACTCCAAGACGGATAACCCTGATAGTTTCTATAATTACTTCCTCTACGGAAATTCCTATAATTATGACCACCCCTGTGTCGAGAGCTATCAGGTCGTCTCCAGTTCTTTGAAGAAGAACCCTGAAATGATTGGTTACCTTGGTTTTGATAACTATTATGGTTACCTTTTTTATCAAATCTGTTTTGAGGTCCCTGAAATCTGTGTGAATAATTGGGATTGTATGGTGTTGCTGAAGCAACTGGCATACTCTCCTTAATCTTAGTGTTGCCAAAAGTCACGTCGGGGTGTGCAGTGACATATTGGGAACAATATTCTTCCATTTCTTTTAGAGATTTAGGTTTACGCTCATGTATAAATTCAAGGAAAGGTTTGTTCACACATGACATAATCTTATCTCTGAGCAACAAATCCATAAGTCCTTCATACGTTTTTTCTGTTTTGGAAAGCTCAATCCAACGATCAACTGTGAGACGTGCCTTTGCAGTGAATTCTGAGAATTCTACACCCGTCTCAGGTACCATCGTTTTAAATAAAAGGCGATAGCCTTCCTCACTTAGCTGATATTTTTTTATCAAAGCCGCCCTAATGACATCATAATTATCCTTATCTGCTTCTCCTACAAGGCATAATCTAGTCAAAGATTCACCTTTCAAGTTTTCTGATAATTGATTAGCGTATTGTGATTTATCCACATTATGTGTACGACAAGAACGTTCAAATCTATCCAGCCAGAATGTAATATCGTCACTGGACTGATTGAACGGTGGAACCTTAACCTTGTAAGTAGAAGGTTTATCATTACCACTAGATGCCTGATTAACATTACTCATACTTGTCAATCTTAATTTCTCCAACTCAAATTCATGTTCTCTTATTGCTTTTTTTTCTTCAGCCTCTCTGTCTAATATTTTTTGTTCAGCTTCCCTGTCTAATCTTTTTTGTTCAGCTTCCCTGTCTAATCTTTTTTGTTCAGCTTCACTGTCTAATCTTTTTTGTTCAGCTTCCCTGTCTAATCTTTTTTGTTCAGCTTCACTGTCTAATTTTTTTTGTTCAGCTTCACTGTCTAATCTTTTTTGTTCAGCCGCAGCTTCTCTTTCCAATTTTTTTTTGTTCAGCTTCAAATCTCCTTTCCTCTACCTGCATCTGCAATTTCTTTTGTTCAGCAGCAGCCTCAGCTTCTCTTTCTAATCTTTTCTCTTCCGCCATAGCTCTTCTCTCTTCTGCAGCTAATGCTTTGTCATATTGAGCAACTGCCCATTGTTCTAATTGTTGACCAGTCTTATCAAGGGCTTTCCCTTGTGTAATGAAGTATTCTAATGTAGCCATGATGTCTAACAATAATACTAATCACCTGAATCAATAATAATACCACAAGTTCTCAATGACTTGATTAATCAGTATACTATCCCAATATCTGTGGGTCACAAGCCTTTAATAAGGTCTTGTATAATAGTAATAATAATCAGGTACTGGTTTATACCATAATCCAAGTGCAGTGCACAGGCAATTGTGTCTTATGAAATATACCTATATAAAACATATGTCAACCAACAGAATACATAAAGTACAAATAGGACTGACAATACAAGAACGTTTGCAGAAATCAAAATAAATCAAATAGGGAAATCAATGAAAATAATCACTGAATCTGCAAAGAATAACAACACAAATGACGTCACAATATATGAATATAAATTGTGAATAGAACTGAAAGATAGAAAAGGTTAGACCAACAAATTACAAACAAATCAAAACAAAACTAAAGAACAAAGAAATATTACAAAAATAACAATAATTACAGTCTCCACAGCTAACACAAAAGCAACAGTTGTCGCAGCAAATTTTTTTCAATCAAGAAAATTGCACCTATAGAAAAAGCCCACAACGGACCCTCTATGACGTGGGATATTCTGTTGTGAGGACGCCGCCCAACCTTAAACACAACCCGCTGACATAGAAACTAACATACTATACAAACAAATAACATGTAAACATAAATATATATAAATTATGTGTATGATAGTATGTGTTGCAAAATAGGCTCAGTCTTACAGTAATGGCAAAGTTATTTTTATGAAAATAAACAAACTGCCACTTTATTCAATTAAACATTCTGGCCTTAAATATTAAAGTTCATATATGGAAAACAAGAAGATCCATCGATGAAAATAGGACTTCTTAGTTCACTCATACTGTCTTCCTGTTAACATTGAGAAGAATTGATCCAACTGTTCTGTGAAACTCTATAATGTCTAATGTAAAAAATGTCAACAACGCTGACCTACATACTGCATTCACCTGACAGGTCACGTGACGAAGTGTTGACAAAAAGCAAACCAATACTGCAAGTGTGTCGTATCAGCCACAGGAAACGGTCTGGTATCGGTAATCTGTTGACTTCTGAACTTCTGCGAGGTCAAACCCAGAAAGCTGGTCCACCAGTTGATAAAGTTGATAATGTTGGATTTTTATTCCCGTTAATGATATCCACCAAAAGATAGATATAAGTGGATGGAAGCAGACATCATCATCATCATCAGTTGATAAGATCTCTATGGTGTTGTTTGCTCCACTGTAGTGTATGGAATGTCAACTTGACCTACGCAGTGGTGTGTAGACATGGATTGAGTGTATAATGTGCGAATGATGATAAAGGTTCGTGGTGTGTTGACAAAAAATGTTCTTTTCTCACACTCATGTATGGCTGGAAGTCATCGACACCAACGACTGTGTACCTTTTCTAAAGTTTAATTGGACGTACACACTCGACAGCACAGATAGTGACAAATCACAGGTTGCCATAATACATCATAGTACAGTGGATAAATGGTCTTGCAATGTTACATGGGCACTCATGTAGAATAAGTGTATAATGGACTGTCAGTAGCCAAGCACTCAGTATCGCCCATACATGTATCATCTGACTTCACTGACTGAGCACGTCAGCTTATAAACAATATTTCAGATGGCTTCTAAACCTAATCTCGTTTAGCGACGATTCTCCAACTTAATGTTCAGCACATATTTTTTCATATAATAATATTGAACCGCTAGCAATGGGTTCTCATGTGTAGCAGTGATCTCTGGACTAAACAAGCGATAATACGGGCATCCCTTTTCTCTTCTTGAAAGTCACTACATGTTTTGGTTCCAAGATGGCTTCACTCGTGAGCTGTCACTCACGTTGGGATACAGATAATGAATCTGTCCTAAAGTTAGTCATTCATAAAACATTTCATTGCTCTGTAGATTTGATCATGAACAATTGACTGCATTCTACAGAATATAGTGCTGCTAGGAATCGAAGTCGTTTTCATCGAGTCAAATATATTCTCTTAGACATTCAAATCGTAACTATCGAAAATGGTGGCTTCGTACGAGAGTTCATAAAAGTATCTTGGATTACCTTGGTATAAGAAATATGAAACTGCCATTCCTTGGCAATACGCATAAACACTGGGGTAAAGCATACACGATAGGTTTAGACGACTATCACCTTCCCCACAAATACTGAGATCACTTTTTCCCCGGCGACAGGCCGACATAGGAAACACAGTCCCTATCAGGACGAAGCCAAATCACACCACACTCTAGCGACACATCCGCCGAATAGCCTTCGACCTCTCTAGAGACAACAGAACATATAGTTCGACTTAGATATGTAAAGATATACAGATATAAGACAGACTCGTCCTACTCAGACAAACAATACACATAAATTCAGGCCATAGATATTCTGAAGCAAGAACAATCTATTATTACCCAAACAACGAATAAATCGCAGTAAAATGGATTTATCCGCGGAGTTTGATCGAAAGAGCCGACACAACTTTCAAGGGAAGTAACACAATAATGACTTTCCCTTAAGCACTATTTTGCTTTCAAAATATTTGCGAAGATAACAAGAATACCAATGTATAATATTGTAAGATATCAAAGACTGCACGTAACACTCACCAGACACTTTATGTGTCAATTTAGCCTCATATTAGGCAGTGCAATTACTTATCCTCGCATATATCGTGCGTTGTTAAACCGCTTTTGGTTTTACTCTTGGATATTTTAAAAAAAAAATGTTGAAAATTTTTTTTTCTCGGGAGGTTGCGGTAATGTTGCGCTAAACTTGTCGCAACTTATTCTGACTATATATTCTGACTACGTATTCTGACCATGCATTCTGACTATATATTTAATTTTGTAATGCATGGGAAATAACTCATGTAATTGTAGTCACTTTTTTATTTCTACTAGTTGTCTAATCGTGTGACGATAGTTGCCGATAGTGTGTGTGAACGATTTTGAGTCATGTCTATATACGGAGCGCTCAGGTCGTCAGTTCTTAGAAACAGTTGGCAATCGCAATGTTTCAAGAGTCATTTCCTTTTAAGGTTCGAATCTTTAGTCGAACATCTTAGAACATTCTTCGTTCCGTATATTAGCTGAGCTGTATTTGATTCGCGTGTTCTGCGCATGTCCTAGTTTGTGTCATTGTTTGAATGATTTCCGCCCAGTTCACTCTTGGCAGATTTTGCTTGTGAGCAGGACGAAGTTTTTTGTGCTGGCGTCCTTGCTGATATTATTCAGGAAAGAGTCCTCATCGTTGTTGTTCCTTTTGAGATGATATATCTCTATGTTATTCCAAGTGCCTGGAGGCCTATGTGATTTATGTGATTTTATTCATGATGAACAGGTAATTGAATTTTGCTGAGTAACTTTATCGCCATCTTGTGATGTTGACATTTTTGCCTAGCCTGCTTTATTAAAGAGTCTATGATATGACAAGTTTGCTCAGCTCACGATCCACTTATATTGTCACGCATCGATTGATGCCTGTCCTAAGGACCATTTGCTTCCTGAACTTTATTGATGGATCTAGGTTTGATACCTTTGTTGTTTAAGGAACATAGAGGACGATAATGTGACGCTCAAAAAGACATGCCTGTCTTGTTGAGGTCGAATATAGGAGACTAGATTTAATCTCCCATTTGATATCTACTAGCTATGATGGAAAGGGAAAGCTTACCACCTGACTACATGCACAGCTGTTTATGATATCCTAAGAAGGTATATAATGTACCATTATTATTGATGCTGTCTGCTGTTCCTGCTGTATTGACTACGTCGATGATGTAATGACTATTGTTCTATACCAGTGATGTTACTGCATAATTATCTTCATGTATCTCGTCGTTGTGGCGTATATTATATGTTACCAACAACATCACTTGCTGTTCAACAATTTATTGACTTTATACGTTTATGAATTGATGTGACGTCCCTATCTGATACTTGTCTTCATAAACACGTCACACATAAACCAGACCACGACACCATAAGATCTTGCCTCATCATCCCTGGTGTCCGAGGGCGATAACCCTCCATGTTGAGTGGGGCTACTACCCAGACACATCAACACTTTATAGCTCCACATCAACATATCCAGTAGAGTACTGCTACACACCTCTAAATAGACACTCTACATATATCTGGTGGATTCTAGCACTCTACAATCTGTTTTGATGGCCTGTGCTGAAATTCCATCTGGACCAGCTGCTTTTCCATCTTTCAGAAGCTTTATGGCTTTCTTTATTTCTTCTCTACTTGGTCGTTCCTGTCCATAACCTGCAAAGAACCAAACATCTGCAGGAGCAGAAACCAACGAAGTTACTGGCAGCTAAGTACAAACTTAAAAGCTGCCAAGTGAACTTTCAGACAATTCCCTCAATATCCATAACATCATCCCGTGATTATTACCTTTTTAAAAAAAAAATTATTCATTTTACACTGTTAAATATCATTGATTATTAAATTTGTAATTTGTATATATACACATTACAGTTCATTTAATCCTTTTGAGTGTACTGCACCCATATGTCTCAGTCACCTTAAATACACCTTAATACAGAGCTACTTAATTAAGATTTCACTGAATTAAATTAGCTGGGGGGTTTGAACGAGCTAAATCGTAAAATATATCTCTACACAAAAGTAATCGGGCAGATATTAAGTTAACTGTGCTAAGACACATTCAGCATTGTTCTTGAGTTCTGAATATCTTGTGAATACTCCCTCAAGGTAGAAGCATCATCATCCTTCTATCTGCATCTCTGCCAAGAGTAATCTTGTGCAAAGGAAGATACCTTTGAAGACCCACATTAGATACTCTAGGTTTTGGCCAATGCTGGACCATCACTGCAGAGCAAAGGTAAGGCAACCCGTGACAATAGTTTGGGATCCGACCATCTTCCATTCAGTGGATATGGCTAAGCCAATGTAGTGTGCGCCGTCTAAGCAGTGTGATAGCACCACGACGTTTGTCACTTTGTCCCTCCACAAAATACCAAGTATGTGGCGTAGACACCACAGATGGAAGGTACTGAGCCTTCGTTCTTGCTTAGCATAGGTCATCCATGTCTCGCTGCAATATATAAGCGTGCTGGTGACACATGCATTATATACCGCAGCTTGACAGATAATGGAGGATAATGATACCAAAAAAGACTACAAAAAGCCAAAGGAGCTTTCACTGCATTTGGAATATTTGTAAATCAAAAGAAATCAGGTCTAACAAAAAAATTAGAGGTATTAACTCAAAAGTCAAGTCAGTCTTTTTGTATCACTCTAAAACATGGAGAACAATGGAAATGAAAACTAGAAAGAAACAGACTTTAATAAATGGGATGTGGAACTGATGGAAAGGACTAGACAAATACCAGTGGAACAGCATGCAAGAAGAAGAAACTGGTGCTGGCTCGGATTCATTCTGAGAAAACCACTGAAAATATTACAAGGCAGTCCCTGTTGTGGAATCCCCAGGGTAAAAATAACTGAAGGAGATCAATAAACAGGGTAAGAGAAATTGAGGGAGACCAACAAACAGGGTAAAAGTTACTGAGGGAGACCAACAATCAGGATAAGAGTAACTGAGGGAGACCAACACACAGGGTAAGAGACATTGAGGGAGACCAACAAACGGTAAGAGTAACTGAGGGAGTCCAACAAACGGTAAGAGTAACTGAGGGAGACCAACAAACGGTAAGAGTAACTGAGGGAGACCAAAAACGGTAAGAGAAATTGAGGGAGACCAACAACCAGGATAAGAGTAACTGAGGGAGACTAACAAACAGGGTAAGAGTAACTGAGGGAGACCAACAAACGGTAAGAGAAATTTAGGGAGACCAACAAACGGTAAGAGTAAATTAGGGAGACCAACAAACAGGGAAAGAGTAACTGAGGGAGACCAACAAACGGTAAGATAAATTGAGAGAGTCAAACAAACGGTAATAGAAATTGAGGGAGACCAACAAACGGTAAGAGAAACTGAGGGAGACCAACAAACAGGGTAAAAGTAACTGAGGGACGCCAACAAACAGGGTAAGATTAACTGAGGGAGACCAACAAACGGTAAGAAAAATTGAGGGAGACCAACAAACAGGATAAGAGTTACTAAAGGAGATAAACAAACAGGATAAGAGTAACTGAGGGAGACCAACAAACAGGGTAAGAGTAACTGAGGGAGTCCAACAAACGGTAAGAGTAACTGAGGGAGACCAACAAACGGTAAGAGTAACTGAGGGAGACCAACAAACGGTAAGAGTAACTGAGGGAGACCAACAAACGGTAAGAGAAATTGAGGGAGACCAACAACCAGGATAAGAGTAACCGAGGGAGACTAACAAACAGGGTAAGAGTAACTGAGGGAGACCAACAAACGGTAAGAGAAATTGAGGGAGACCAACAAACGGTAAGAGTAAATGAGGGAGACCAACAAACAGGGAAAGAGTAACTGAGGGAGACCAACAAACGGTAAGATAAATTGAGGGAGTCCAACAAACGGTAATAGAAATTGAGGAGACCAACAAACGGTAAGAGAAACCGAGGGAGACCAACAAACAGGGTAAAAGTAACTGAGGGAGACCAACAAACAGGGTAAGATTAACTGAGGGAGATAAGCAAACAGGGTAAGTGTAATTGAGGGAGACCAACAAACAGTAAGAGAAATTGAGGGAGACCAACAAACAGGGTAAAAGTAACTGAGGGAGACCAACAAACAGGGTAAGAGTAACTGAGGGAGTCCAACAAACAGGGTAAGAGTAACTGAGGGAGATAACCAAACAGGGTAAGTGTAATTGAGGGAGACCAACAAACAGTAACAAAAAATGAGGGAGACCAAAAAACAGGATAAGAGTAACTGAGGGAGACCAACAAACAGGGTAAGTGTAATTGTGGAGACCAACAAACAGTAAGAGAAATTGAGGGAGACCAAAAACAGGGCAAGAGTAACTGAGGGAGACCAACAAATGGTAAGAATAACTGAGAGAGACCAATAAACGGTAAGAGAAATTGAGAAAGACCAACAAACAGAGTAAGAGTAACTGAGGGAGACCAACAAACGGTAAGAGAAATTGGGGGAGACCAACAAACAGGGTAAGAGTAACTGAGGAAGACCAACAAACAGGGTATGAGTAACCGAGGGAGACCAACAAACGGTAAGAGAAATTGAGGGAGACCAACAAACGGTAAGAGAAATTGAGGGAGACCAACAAACATGATAAGAGTAACTAAGGGAGATAAATAAACAGGATAAGAGTAACTGAGGGAGACCAACAAACAGGGTAAGAGTAACTGAGGGAGACCAACAAACAGGGTAAGAGTAACTGAGGGAGACCAACAAACTGGGTAAGAGTAACTGAGGGAGACCAACAAACAGGGTAGAAGTAATTGAAGGAGACCAACTAACAGGGGAAGAGTAATTTAGGGAGACCACCAAACAGGGGAAGAGTAGTTTAGGGAAACCAACAAACAGGAGAAGAGTAATTTAGGGAGACCAACAAACAGGGGAAGAGTAATTTAGGGAGACCAACAAACAGGGGAAGAGTAATTTAGGGAGACCAACAAACAGGGTAAGAGTAATTGAGGGAGACCAACAAACAGGGTAAGTGTAATTGAGGGAGACCAACAAACAGGGTAAGTGTAATTGAGGAAGACCAACAAACAGGGTAAGAGTAACTGAGGGAGACCAACAAACAGGGTAAAAGTAACTGAGGGAGTCCAACAAACACGTGGAGATAAAAACTAGAGACAGAAATGAAAGGGATAACAAAGACGTGGAAAGATCTGAAACAGATGACACGTGACAGAAAGGCTTGCTGAAGTGCCTATTGTTATAGTAGGGGTGTTAGACCACTTTGTTGCAATTGCTTGTGGCTTGGAGGTCTGTCTTTATTGCTTGACCTTTTTAACCATTTTCGTTATTAATACAGAGTGTGCATTATTTCTGGCCATGTCTTGAATTGATTCTCTTTATCATTTATGACTTATTTTATCTTGAACATCGTGCTTATATTATGTTGGCGAATGTTGGGTGTAAACTGACCAAAAACTTCAACAATAGTGAGTTGATAAGTCCAAGGTTATACGAGTCCACAAAAATACATTTAATTGACGATATGCGAATCCATAAGACATCATAGTAATCAAGCATACATAAAGTTCATGCAAACTATACGAATCGTCTCCTGACTTTTACTTCATTAATCAACACAACGTCTGGCTATTTACTCGCGATTCCGTAGGTCGGTAATCTGGTAATGAACAACCAAAGTTGGTCGATAATTATAATTTGGATACTTATTAATAAAATTACTCCCTGCAACTATTCTTGACCTGAAGAATATTTCATTTCATCAAACTGAGACGTTATTTGTATCCATATCCAATAGGCAGACCCTGGTGCCATATAATAGAGAAAATCCTCTACACAATTACTATCATCAATGGGAGCATTGCAAAATCGCGTTCGTCTAGGACCAAATCCAGAATACAAAGGGTACAATTATAATGTCGTCACGTGTTAGCATACCAACACAACACGTCATCATAAATCTACGCGACTCTACCGATTCGCGTTCAATTACCGTGAAGCGCGGAACATAATATATATTAATAGCATTTTAAACCCCTTAATGCGTAATTTTAAAAGAGCCCATTATCAAAGTGGCTAACATCATAAACCCTGTCGTAACACCTATGCTTCACAGGGATCTGAATGATAGTGGTGATGACTAACAACTCACAGCTGTTACCAAACGCAACACAAAAATAGAATATTTTATGAAGGATCACAGCAACACGTTCTGAAAATACACAGAGAAAATACAAATGATGAAAATAAATGTGTCAAATAACAGCCAGACTGTCCCTACAAAATGTTGAATCATACACGTCTATACCCTTTTAAGGGGAGGAGCTACAGTGAAATGCTATTTTCTTATTAATTATAGAATGTCAATAAAAATGCACATACTTAACGTACATCGATCATGGATACGCATAATGAAGAATTTGATAGTATTGCATCATTGGTAGCCAAGGAAACAGTGGCCATATTGGATTATATGGTTCTATTTAAATTTGCTAAGGCTTTTTTATTTATTAATCTATCATTACCAAATTTAAACATAATTTTTATCGTTATATTATAAAACTTTGTCAGATTGGATTTTTGATAAGTAGATCCTGAGATAGAGAATAAAGTTTGTACTTACAAATAGTAATCCCTTTTTTTCAAATTTTTGCTACATTATTTGCAATAAATCAAAATTTTGATAAGATATCAAAGATATCTGACCAAAGATTTATTATCATATGAAAAGTATTTATGCCAAATCTCGTTCTGATTGACAAATAAATATGCAAGTTATAAGAACATTAGTAACGTGAAACAAGGTTCTGAGAAAATCTTTTTGTCACAGGAAAAGCACAATTTCTGACGAAAATGCTATTTAGAAAATCAAAATATTCCTACTTAGAACGTATTCTGACAAATGATTTTCACAGATTTAGATTCAGGGGAGTATCAATTATCCGATTATAAATTATAGACTAATCCCAATTTTCATGTTTGTGCTGTACTCCCCATAACCGAACACTCAAAAAGCCTAAATATTCTGAAAATCAAAAATTTCCTTGGGCTACTTTTTGATCAAAATGTGGGCATTTATGAGTATTTTGGGTGACTTTGCACTATTTTCAAACATAGTTTGGGCAACTCTGGGCTAATTTTTAACACAATTTAGGCAACTCAGCTATTTTCAGTGATTCTGAGCTTTTTTAAAACACAGTTTGGACATCTGACAACTGAAAAAAAATCTGGTGCATGGAATAAAGCTATCCCTGAAGATTTCAGATAAGATAAAAGGATATATACCTCTACATATACCTTGGCAGAAACATGGTCAAAGATGGAGGAGTAAGGAGTGATATATAAAAATAAAATTAAGAATATAAAAGACTAGCTTTCACTGAATTGGGAAATATAAAGGAATCAAAAGAAATCTAGCCCAACACAAAATTAGGAATCTTCCGCTCAAATCTGCAGGCTATCCTATCTGAAATGAGAAGAACTACAAACAATGACAGCTAAGAAAGAGGTTGCAGACGTTCATAAGTGTGTGCTTGCGCAGAAAAGGAAGATTGAAATGGTAAAGCAAGAACATCAAAAAGGAATAGATGGACGAAACAGGCAAATACCTGGGGAACAAGAGATGAGGGAACAATGTTTGTATTAGGTAGGACAAACATTGAGGAAACCAGCTCTTAGTATTACAAGGTGGTCCTTTTTCTGGCATTCCCAGGGTAAGGGAAATAGAGGGTTACCAAAAATACATGGGGTAAGGGAAATAGAGGGTTACCAAAAACACATGGGTAAGGGAAATAGAGGGTTACCAAAAACACATGGGGTAAGGGAAATAGAGGGTTACCAAAAACAACATGGGGAAATAGAGGGTTACCAAAAATACATGGGGTAAGGGAAATAGAGGGTTACCAAAAACACATGGGTAAGGGAAATAGAGGGTTACCAAAAACACATGGGGTAAGGGAAATAGAGGGTTACCAAAAACACATGGGGTAAAAACACATGGGGTAAGGGAAATAGAGGGTTACCAAAAACACATGGGGTAAGGGAAATAGAGGGTTACCAAAAACACATGGGGTAAGGGAAATAGAGGGTTACCAAAAACACATGGGGTAAGGGAAATAGAGGGTTACCAAAAACACATGGGGTAAGGGAAATAGAGGGTTACCAAAAACACATGGGGTAAGGGAAATAGAGGGTTACCAAAAAACACATGGGGTAAGGGAAATAGAGGGTTACCAAAAACACATGGGGTAAGGGAAATAGAGGGTTACCAAAAACACATGGGGTAAGGGAAATAGAGGGTTACCAAAAACACATGGGGTAAGGGAAATAGAGGGTTACCAAAAACACATGGGGTAAGGGAAATAGAGGGTTACCAAAAACACATGGGGTAAGGGAAATAGAGGGTTACCAAAAACACATGGGGTAAGGGAAATAGAGGGTTACCAAAAACACTTGGGGTAAGGGAAATAGAGGGTTACCAAAATACATGGGGTAAGGAATTGGAGACAGACTTAACAGGGATAAACAAGACATGGAAAGACCTTAATCAGATCTCACTGGACAGGAAGGCTCAGTATAAATTTTTTGTAAGGGAACCTATGTTACCTCCATTGGGTAACGGAAGATCAGTGATAATGATTATACATGGTCGACATTTACAAAATCACACCATGGGGTAAAACACAGGGTTACCAAAAAAAAAAATTTTAACGAATAACCAATAAACTTGGGGTTGAGGGTTACCAAAATACATGGGGTAAGGAATTGGAGACAGACTTAACAGGGATAAACAAGACATGGAAAGACCTTAATCAGATCTCACTGGACAGGAAGGCTCAGTATAAATTTTTTGAAGACCTATGCTCCATTGGGAACGGAAGATCAGTGATAATGATTATACATGGTCGACATTTACAATCACACCAAAACACACAAAAAATAAAAAATTTTAACGAATAAATAAACTTGTTGATAGCATTACAAGGCAGTCCTTGTTCTGGAATCCACAGGGAAAGAGAGGCAGAGGTAGACCAATGTGACAAAACGGGGCGGCCCCTAACGATCTTTGTTTCTCTCAGGCAGAATCGGTACATTTGTGGTACTGATTTTTATTATGTGCTCTCAATGGTAGCACTTTTCTTTCTTTCTTTCTTTTTCTGCTAAGTAGCAGATATTTGATTTTATCAAATCATTCGACACTCCTCTCTGTGATGTCACCTGTTTGTTACCCGGTCATCCTGGCTTGCGGTGAGCAACTGAGATAAGATAGTCGCCGGCGTGTTTAGATTGAACCGCTGATAAGACGACTCGTTTGGGAACCCAGATGGGCAGACACGGAGTATTTGCGTACTCATACGACAGATAACGAGATTACTGTCTGTGTGACACATGTGGGCAGAGAAGTGTGACATAATAGCTTCCGGGCCGACTTGTTATGACAACATTACTTTCTAATAAAGTAATAAGTATTACAGCCTACCCATGTTGTCATGTGTCTACCGATCTGCCTGTGAGAGTGTATGCAAGGCATCAGATGTCCATATATGGTAATACGTGACCTTTGCAGGCACGCACTTATTTCACATTGGACTATTTTGAAAATGTCACACCCTGTCTGCATGATTTGAAATGATTGGATCTTTCTAATTAGATTCATAACAACAATGCGTGAGAAGATAGGAATATAGTCTGACCATTTTCGCAGTTTTATTTCACTTGAATTTCACGCTCGCCAAGACAACATCAGACGTCGCCAGAGTGAAGACTAGATTCATAATTCCTGTTTTTAACCGGACCTTTTATTGGAGAAACAAATAAGACTTACAAAGCACAGGAAATCTATACATTTTAATAAGGAACACCGGGACTATGAAACTGAAGAAACACACGGAGTCAGAGAGGGAATCTATTGTCAAATTAAAGGCACCCCAGACGCGTGTAAGAGACCGACTCGTCTCTTTTATTCATCTGAGCAACAAGTCTGTAGCCAAGATTGGCGTAAGTGTGCACTTTTTTCATTCTATATGTGTTTCATTTACTAACATGTGAACTAACACACACACATATATATATATATATATAAATATATATATATATATATATATATATATATATATATATATATATATATATATATATATATATATATATATATATATATATATATATATATTACCATGTGAATTTTAATGTGTAAACATTGCTACAGGATGGATGTCAAAGTCACTTGAGGCTGGCAACCTCAGCGTATAGAATGGTGATTCATGAACCACCACTGCATTGGCTGGTGATTGCTTTATTGATAGTTTCGTAAAGAGAACTAAAAGCATAAAGTAGTTCCAGGTTCCCTATGGAGCAGGGAGGGAAAGATGAAAGAAATGGTGTACATTCTAAGTATAATACTTATATTTTCAAAGCAGTGTAAATGTCCCTTTAAACATAGTCACATTAAAATTATTGTAAGTTTTCAAGCTTTAAACCAGGGTAAATGGCTATGTGAAAATATTCATTTTAAAGAAATGGAAGTTTCAAACTTTTCAATCAGTGTAAAACATAAATGAAAACATATTCAATTTATATTGTGAACATTTTTCAATCAGTGGAGATGTATATGTAAACTGACTCGTTCTGTATTATTAACCTTTTTCATTTAAATATAAAGTAACTATGAAAGCTATTCTATTTAAATGTAAAGACATTTTTATCCGGAAGAATTAAATTTAATTCTCATCGAGGGTAAAGTCTGAGTAAATGGGATGGTGGTATGGGAAGATAGGAACCCATAACAATGGGATCGAAAACGCCATACTCAGAAGAGCGTTTCGTTCTATTCTTTTACCACAGGTATTGTTGGTAACCAGCAGAAAGTACTATCTCTGGAACAAGGCGGGAACCGTGGCCTAAGCTTTAAGACGAAGGACGAACATGGTAGACTCTCCTCGACGTTTCTGGGAAACGAGCTAGCCCCGACAACCTTGATCAGAGACGAGCGTGAGCAGAGTGAAAAGAACCAACCCATAAGAAGGAGCAGAACCGTCATTGGCAACTAAGTTCAAATCTATGCTGCCACTTGAACTTCTTGTAATATCTCACATTCCCCAAAGACTGTGAGGATAACTTTTCTTGATCCATAACTATTCAAATTATTTCCAACTGTTAAAATCTAAAGTGATTATTAAATTTTGTTATTTGTAATGTTAAAAAATTTAACTTCGATTTAATCATTTAAAGTTACTACATGTTTGTCTCAGTCAAATTACTACACACACTCTAAACAGAGCTATACTAAAATAATAGAATTCCACTAAGTAAATCAGGGTTGGGGGCTTAAACGAGCTGAACTTAAGAAGTGCTTAAATCCTTCACAAACCGTCGGCAGAATTACAGAGTCAATATACTCAGACAAAGCAGTATTGTTCTCGCTTATTCTGAATATCTTGTGAAGACTCCTTTTGTAATAGAAGTGTCATCACCCTTCCATCTACATCTCTGCCAAGAGTAATCTTGTGTGAAAGTAGATACCTTTGAAGCTGTTGCGCTACGGGGTCTTTTAAATTTATATAGTTATAATCTTCATATGCAGTAACCTTCTGGTTACTCTGGCCAAGAACTGCTAGGGTTTTTTCACAAGACCACTGCACACAATCCACACGAAACTGCCATATTCAAGTAGTTGAAAGCGAAGTAGAAACGATTCCCCAATGTTTAATAAAACATGAGATGATGCTCCATTATCAGTTCCACAACCATTCAATATATAATGGCATTCTTTAAGCCGTCATAAAAGAGTCTCTGTAATGTCGTAGCTCGAAAACACTGTCATTAGATCGACTTCACAATTTATTTAATTCCGACTCACTTTTTCAACATAATCCATATTCCCTTTTTAAATATATCTAGTATCATCTAACAGAGGCATATTGATGATCTAGTGCTGGAACATCATAGGGATTATACACAATTAATATATATTTCACGAGCTCAGAGACATACGTCCACTTGCCACAACTACACACATAGAAGACCCTGGCAGACGATCTCCCACTTTTGCTGATCGCAACTTTGACATCTGCTGATCTGCACCATGAGGCAATGACGTCACTTCATGTGTTACCAATGACTATATAAAATAAACAAACGAAAAGCCCTGTTTAACCATTTTGATATCGACAGACATGTTATGAATTTTACTCATAACAGAAGCCCATATTAGATACTCTTGAGTTTTGACCACTGTTGGACCACTACTGCAAAGCAGGGGAGGCAATATCGTTACAACAAAAAAAACCATGGAGAAGAGAACTGGATACAGAGGTGAAAATGATGAGGACAACATGGAAGAACTTGAGTAGATGGCACAAGACAGGAAGACTTGGAATGTGTGTGTTGAGGCCTATGCTCCTCGTGGAGCTAAAGGGTATTGATTGAATAAAGAAACAGCCCAAGACAGAAATGAATGATGAGCAATAGTTGCCCAGTGGTGGTTGAAATGTCTCGTCCTATTTTTAAATTATTATGTCGTTACTCCTATCCAACTAATTTATATGAAACAAAATCATAATAAAGACCATTAACAGCCATTTTATTACATAAGATGTTTTGTCACATTAACATTACAATTCAAAATGAGATCAAGTTTCTTCAATATTTGATTTCACATCGGGCACACATTTTTGCGGTCTCTTGTAACATCAGTTTATTGACCATTTTAGATTTTATTTTGTTTCTGGGAATACAAAATGTAAAAACAAAACATATTTGTCACATGGTAGTTTAGTTGTGATTTACTTTATTTTGGACTGGGAAGGGGGGAGGGGGGGGGAAGAGAAGATACTATATTTGGATATCGGAAATCAGATTTTATAACTCCGCCTAGGCCGGTCCCAAGCCCGGCTGAAAAAGGAGGAGGGCGGCCTGCATGGAGGCAGTAAGTAGTGTGGCCGTCTGACGACCACTTGAGCATTTATTCATGCTAGAGTCTAGTCATAAATAACTAAAAAAATATAATATACCATTTCCCTATAAATAACAAGTAGAATTCTTAACTAAAATAAAAAAAATCAACCCGAAGTACTAGAGGAGGGAAATGAACGGTGGTCTTTGACTAGGTCAGCGTTTTGACATTAGGCACGCTGACTTACCCAGCAGTTGTCATGATAATATTAATAATGCAGGTTAAAGATAGCGACATCACGTGATGTTTAACCAATGAAAAAACACAGCCAGCTTCAGCTCAGTGTGTTTGCCGGCAGAAAATATTTCGAACGGCAGTCCTGAAAAGAAGAACGATGTAGTAAGACGTCGCAGCTGTCAGACTCCCTTAGTTGAAGTTTTCGACATTTTTGTGCCCAAATATTTCATACGTGTACATGTACACATTAGGACAGGTATATTATTGTACTTAAGATCATGTAATTACTCTATCGATTTGAAATATTACATATCATATCGTCACTACAAGTCGCCCATGTACAAAATGGAAAATGTTAAGGAGGATTTATTGAGCTATAGGTTAAAAGAAATATTACAGGACATATTTGGATAGTATGGAACTGAATACCTTGACATATGAGAAAAGAACGTCAGATTTTCGCACATTTGTAAACTGATGTACAAAGATATATTGATGAATTATTTGTTATAAACTCCTTGAGCCAGTTGGCAGTTGAATAAAATTTCTTTTGGAAAATAACCCTGCTATTGAAGAATTTGAACTAGTCAAAAATGTATGGATGCATTGTTCTATTCTAAATTAAAACCTAACCACTAAGGCTCTCCATAAACATCACCTATAGAAGGAAGTCTGGAACGAACCACAGGAACTAAATAGACTGTGAGCAATAACCATCTCTGGCGAGCTCAAAGCCAGTTAAACAATCACTCACATAGAAATAACTTATAGAGAACTGAAACACTGATGGACTCGGCTACATATAACTTATAATTGATGCCTTGGGACTAGGCTTACAATACATGCAATAATAGCATCACGGTTACAGTAGGCAGCCCCTCCACCATTGAAAGGCACAACAGGCCAATCACCTGTTTGCTTTAAATCATGATTACGCGAACTACAAGAGAGAAAGCCAGACTGATTCTAAGGGCGACGAACTGGAACAGACTAAGACAGCCGATAGGATAGTCTGGCGCTCTCTCTTCCAAACCTCTACACCTCACGGTAGAAGAGGAACGACTAAGTAAGTAAGTCAGTAAGTATTAAGTAAGATTTTATTATCTTGAATTTACTACACTATATATCCTAATTATAACCCATCAAGAGTTGAGTGGAATACTTTGTCTTAAAAAAAAGAAAAAAGTTATTGCTCATTGTTTTGGCAATTGTTTCATTACATCGAGTTGATACAAGTGAGGATATACACATTTATAACAAATAGGAAGTGACTTAACAAACAGGAGTGACTGAATACAGAAACATACATTTCCTAACACACCCAGAGAAACAATATGGAAGTTTGAATTGAGGACAGCAAAACCATACTTCAGTACAACAAAGAAAGAGTACATACCTTTGTATGTACCTCTAATTCCAAGCTGTGGGTTGGCATTCAGGGTTGCAAAAAACGTTTCATCTGGAACATCTGTTTTTTTCGTCCAATTCAAGAGGGCTTTGGCTATGTCGTTGTGAAGAACGTAGTCAACAAAGTCTCTGTGGTGCATAAAAGAATTGTTTCATTCATTTATTTCAAGCTTAAGTAACTACAACAGGGACTAACACAGAGCTGCATTGCTGGATGAAATTTTGGAAACAGCCATCTATATTATTATTGCAAAAAAATGTTTATGTAATTTTTTGTTTTTACTTATTGATGGCAAATATCTCGTTCAACCTCTGATGGGTTATAAATAGGCTATATATTGTTTTAAATTCCAAATAATATGATCAATTGCCAATATGCAAAAGTAGCATCACATTTCCTGTTCAATCAATGCAAATAGGGCAGATAAAAATTACCAAGTTTGCGTGCATGTCAAAAAAAGAAGGAAAAAAAGCAAACACAAAAACAACAGGGAAATAAAACAAAATAAACAAAAACAAAACAAAAAAGTCAAACAAAACACGCCAAACAAAAATAAGAAACAGGGAGAGGAGTGTAAAGTCCCGGTGTGTTTAGTTTGATATTCACTTGACTTTTATTCATCATAAGTAATGTATTTTTAAATGTCATAAAAATGAATGTCACCGGTATGTCACCAGAAATGCTTTTTGGTGCATCTCTACGGAAAACTTTTAAAACCATTGAAACGAGTCTCTTCTATTGTTGAGACATAACATGCCCTGAGCTAGGGGTGTAAATCATAAACATCAACATATGAATGGCCAAACTCGAATACTGAACAAATAGTATAATCCTCAGGCACGTTGGTATCATTTTTATCGAGAGTCACTTTATCACATATAGAACAACTCTCCCCGACTCAGCTGATCATTTATCAATTTATAGTGTCGAACATAATCATCTTAATATCATTACATCAATTTCATTGAGCAGACATCCATTCCAAGATCCAGACGGTATTTTAAATATTTATAATCCTTGTACATTTAATATACATATTTTTCATTTAATATTTAAATCATCTAACTGCTCATGGTTCCTCAACACAGTCATATAAGTCCAGCAGGACTTGATCCAATATTCAGATTCCTGATATTATAAGTCCATTAAGACACGATCCACTAATACAGACACAGCCGTCTTGTACACACAATGCTATGAAGGTGGGGAGTATTGTTGTCTAGAATATTTATTATCATATGTGCCTCTGGAGCGGCGCCAGATATCATTAACATGACGATCTCTCATTTCTGTAGTATCCTCGTGAAGGAGATCTATGATGCACAAAATTGTATCTACCTCTAAATGAATGTGCTGCCCCTCTGTCAGGGAATATATTAGTACTGCGTGTACAGGACATAAATGATGTCCTGTGTGCGTACGATGAGCCGCACACACTGGCAGTGCTTCTGATGTATTGCCCTTACTCACAGATTTATCAGGGTGTGCCGTCATGTATTGTCAACCTATTGATTGCATCTGCGACAAACTTGAAGGTTTTCCTTCATGAAAGTAGGCTAACAAGTCATCGCTACAAGAGGACATAACTTTGTCACATAGAATGAGATCAACTACTCCATCAAAACTCATCAATTTCTGATAAGTCAATCAACCTGTTAAGACATAGTTAGATGTCAGATATGAAATCCCCAAAATCTTTGCTAGAATCTGGTGATAAGGTTTTAAATCTGTTTCTGTAACCTTCCTCGTCAAGAAAGTATTTCCGTAATAGAACCGCCTTGACTGACTCATAATCATTGATACTGTTTTCATCTAAAGTGAAAAAAACATTTAAACTATCACCTGTTAAGTATTCTGTTAAGCGTGAAGCCCATGGCTTTTTAGGTATATTGGCTTCATTGCATTTTCTCGAACCTCAAGAGAAAATAGGATATGTCATCCGCAGCTTGTAGAAAGTTTGGTAACCTCAGCTTAGCATTATTCTCTTTCCTAGAAGAGCAGCTTCCATCCTGAGTAGGATCTCTGGCCTGTAATATCAATCGTAATTTGTCTAACTCAAAAGCTCTTACCTTATCAGCTTCTTTAAACTCAAAAGCTCTTACCTTATCTGCTTCAAGGTGTTTTAATTTCTTGATTTCAAGTCTTTGCTGTTCTAATTCAATTTTTTCTCTTTCAAGTCTTTCGTCTCTTTCTAATTTCTCTCTTTCAAGTTTCTCATCTCTTTCTAATTCTCTCTTTCAAGTTTTCTATCTATTTGTGACTGAACATACTCCTTAAGAGCTCTTCCTTCCAAGGAAAGTTTCCTGCCTGTTCGGTAAACTCTTCGAAACTCGAAATACGAGTATTTGATTTACTTCACTTTATATTTGAAACCAATACAATATATATATATATATATATATATATATATATATATATATATATATATATATATATATATATATATATATATATATATATATATATATATATATATATATATATATATATATATATATATATATATATATATAAACTTTCAACAATTCCACTCAAAATGTATTAAAATAATATAGCCTTATAGCTTACCAATCCAAAAATAAATAGATCTGGAACAAGAGCTCGTTCTTACCAGAACGCACCAAGATACCGCAATAATAGTAGTAATAAAAATCAAAGCAGAATGTAGGACGATTACACAGACAATAAAGACAATAGTGGTAGCAACCAAGGAGAATTTTGTACAGTATATCAATAAGAAAATCTAATCATAAAATAAAACAATAGCGACCTACGTGGTTCGCAAAAAGACCATTAACAACCATATTTTTAAACATGTTTCTGCGTTATTCAGAAACATTTTAATATAATTTCTGGTACATAATGAGAGCTTAATCACAGGCTCGTCTGAGCTGCATGCGGCTTGTTGCGTCCTTTTTGGGTCCTTAACAGTAATAAAGTAGTCATAGGTCCTACTTCTGTTAAAAGGGTACGCATCAACTAATATGGTAATAATATATTTGTAATTTAATTCATTGCGCACGGTAGCGTACATTTTGGTATGGGGATTTTGCGCGTTTTGTTGCTAAACAGTAGATGACGTAGTGACCTCAGAGGAGGATGAACCGGCTTGTATGAACGTCAGACCTGTGTCTGTTTGTTCGAACCACATATGGTGGGTTATTTACTGGTAAAGTCTATTATATTCGGCCTTCCAGACGGAAGCCATCGCCGTGAAGAGTTTACCGTAAGTTCGATAATAATAATGTAAATTTATTCGACGTCTTCTCATCATCCTACATCTAGTCAGTACATTCCATGGGAATCGTTGATCCTTCATTTGGATGTATTGAAATGGATATTATATAAAGCGAAGTCACTGGAATCCAGCCTATTATATTTTGAAGAAATTGTATTTACATAAACGTAAAATACAAAGATAATGTATTTATTCGCCGTCCTACGGATTACGGCATATAAGGAGAAATCAGTCAAGTTCAGGACTTAGGATTATAAATAGTTATTGTCTACTTTGATGCCTCAAATAGGATATTCGGATATGCTAAATATATTTGTTTAAGAGGCCGTTTGAAGATGAGACATTCTTGGATGTATTGTTTGCCCTTGGTCATAATGGGTAGGTCTGCCCTTGAGAGGTCGACCGTTATAATATTTGATGTCAAACCAAGTTCATGATATAACTTGCTTGACCATATATGAACATTGATGCTGTATTTATGATGTCCTGTCGTCCGTTCTTTAATACGACTATCATGAGACTGTTCGATCTGAATATCGAATATTTATTAACATTTTTCGCCATGTTTATTAATATGTCAAACGTCGATGTCAGACGTCTTGTCTCGTCAAACGTGATTGTCCAATAAACTGTGTCTCAAATTCACTCAAGAGTTCCAGTATGCTTCATTGGCACTGGCTTTTGTTGACGTGCCCAGTTTGAGATTCCATGTTACTTGATCGCCACATAATCTAATAACATTCGCGTAAGCAGCACATATAGTTAGTAGTCATCCTTACACCACCACCATCAAGACACGACGACTGCAAGGAATGACATCTACAACTGGTGGCCAGTATGAAAATACCAATAGCAGCAATAATTATGGCAGTTTTAGAAGCAATAGTCAAAATCGATCTCGAGGTAGAGTTAGATCTTTTAACAATACGTCGCATCATCATACAAACTCTGCTCTGCACGATACGCAAGTTAATTTAGATCAGGATACAAATGTTAATCCTCACAATGCATCTTCTTGTTCTCTTGATTAAGAACAGGCTAAATTTTGCCAGGAATGTACAACTTTATTCCAGCCCAAGGCTGCGTAGCGGACATGTGTTACCAAGTCTACCTGCGATGTCTACGGCCATGTCAGCTACGATTCACAATGGAACAGGATCTCTAAATTTAAATAGGGGTTTTGTTAATGGCATTGCTGTCTCTGTTCTTTTCGACTCAGTTTGTAGCACTATTGGAGTCCGACATTCGTTGATACATCCGTCCTGTGCAACTGGCAAGACTGTCA
The DNA here is from genome assembly GCA_024509875.1 of Oreohelix idahoensis. Lineage (NCBI taxonomy): Eukaryota > Metazoa > Mollusca > Gastropoda > Stylommatophora > Oreohelicidae > Oreohelix > Oreohelix idahoensis. The sequence goes on from JAMPIV010013306.1 coordinate 45,173, forward strand.
AATGTGTGACATTCGGAGGAACAGTGGAGACTTTTCCTACAGCTATTGTTGGTATTAATACACCATTTTTTGCAGGGAAGATACACGCCTGTTTACTTCATGCACCAATCAGTGACTTGATAATTGGTCGCATACATGGTATAAAAGGGTGTACCCCACAGCAGATTGCTGATTGGGAACAGCGACATATGCATTCTGCTAATGCAGTTGTTACTAGAATGCAAGCTAATGATATGTTGCATAGTACACCAACAATACCTTCTGTCAATGGTAATGATGATGTTGACTCTCCTATTTCACGTGAGTCTTTTATAACATTACAAAAATGTTAATATCTACTGCCGTTCTTGTGTAACATGTCAAGAAGTTAAAGTTCGTGGTCCATACCACGCAGCTCCTATTCAAGCTGCTGACATTCCAATTAGACCATTTGAGAAAATGGCAATTGACATTGTTGGTCCTATTCAACCTTCTGCTAGAGGACATACACATATTCTCACTTGTATTGATATGTGTACTCGTTGGCCTGAGGCCATACCTCTAAAGAATATTTCATCTGCTAGTGTTGCAGATGCACTATGGTTAATTTTTTCACGCTTAGGTTTTCCTCGAAAGATCTTATCAGACCATGGTGTTCAGTTTATATCTGACCCAATGTCTCAGGTCATGGCTATGTTGCATATTGATAGATCTCTCAGTTCGATCTACCACGCGATGTCGAACGGGTTAATTGAGCGTCAGAATAGGACACTCAAACAACTATTGGCGAAGATTACTGAGGATCATCCTCAAGATTGGGACAGAGTTCTTCCCGTTGCTCTTTTTGCGTATCGAGAAGTTCAAAATGAAGCCACTGGCTTCTCACCATTTCAGCTCGTCTTCGGTGTTCAACCTCGTGGACCTACGTCGTTACTTCACGACTTACTCACAGAGAAGAATATCTCAAATGACACTCAATCCTCTTATGAGTATGTCATTTCTTTGAGGAAAAGGATTATAGATGCGTGTAGGTTAGCTACCACAGCATCAGAATCAGCAAAGGAAAACGCCCGTCTATTTGCTAATAAATACCGACGTCTTCGCCAGCTTTTTCCTGGTGAGGAGGCGTATGTCTTACTCCCTCGTAAAGACAATCGGTTACTCATTGCCTGGAGAGGCTCTTTCAAAATAATCTCTAGGATTTATGATGTCGATTACATTGTCGATATCATGGGCAAACATAAAACCTTTCATATTAATATGTTAAAGGAATTTCATTCTCGTCCTGACTATCTTCAGTCAGTATTCCATGCAACTGACGACCCTACACATCATCTTCAACATTATACCGCTTTGTCGGTTATACAGGAAGAAGAGTCTTCTTTTCAAGATGTACCATTACCTATACTGGTAGTACCACTTCATCCAACTGAAAGTTGGAAGGATGTAACTATTTCTTCTAACCTTTTTGCTGATCAGTGTCAGCAAGTGTCATCTCTTCTTCATTCTTACCAGGACATTCTCACTGACATACCAGGTCGTACGTCTGTTAGTCAACATGACATTTTTACTGACCGACGACACACCTATTCGGGTCCGTCCATATCCTATCCCTCTGCATTTTCGATCTCAGGTTGATAAGGAATTGGATTAGATGCTTCAATTAAAAATAATTGAACCATCCACTTCACCATATTCTTCTTCTATGGTAATCATTAGAAAAAAAGATAACAATATCCGTCTTTGTGTTGGCTATCGTAAGTTAAACAAAGTTACACAATTTGACGCAGAACCATTACCTCTTTTAGAAGATTTACTGGTTAAACTTTCTAAGTCTACTTTCTTCACTAAATTTGACCCATCAAAGGGATATTGGCAAGTCCCGTTAACAGAAAATGCAAAGCCACTCACTGCTTTCTCTACTCCTCGTGGCCTATTCCAATGGAACTTCATGCCATTTGGATTGGTAAACGCACCTGCCACTTTTGTGCGCATGATGCGTCGCATTCTATCACATCGTCCCGATGTCATTGCTTACATCGATGACATTTGTCTTTTTAGTGACTCATGGGATGAACATTTTCGTGGATTGAACACATTACTGTCCACGTTACGGTCATATAACTTAACGGCTAAACCATCGAAAGCGTTCGTGGGTTTTCCCGACATATCCTTTTTAGGTCACCGTGTTGGTCACGGCCTATTATACACTGAGGACAGTAATGTTTCGAAAATTCTAAATATTACAACACCTAAAACAAAACAAAAAAAGTAAGAAGTCTTTTAGGTCTAATTCAATTATATGGGAGATTCATTCCTCATTTATCTACCATTACTGCACCTTTCTCTACATTTTTAAGGAAGGGCGCAGCTAACGTGATTCGGTGGTCGCAAGAACATCAAATCGCGTTGGATACCATAAAACCATTTTTTCTAAAGCTCCTGTTTTAACGTTACCTAATGCGAACCTACCTTTTATTCTGCACAGTGACGCGTCAAATTATGGAATTGGATTCGTATTACTCCAGGAGTATTCGGGTACCTTGCACCCTGTCATGTATGTATCCAGAAAGTTAACGTCTACGGAGCAGAAGTATTCTGTTCTCAACAAGGAGCTCCTCGCTTTAGTTTGGTCAATTACGAAACTACAACGATATTTACTAGGATCGCACTTTATAGTCGAGTCTGATCAAAGAGAACTCACTGCCCTCAATAACAGAGATGTAAAATCTGCTAAATCGACGAGATATGCTGTAGCCTTACAGCCATACAGTTTCACGATCCGTGCCATACCTGGATCCCAAAATGTACTAGCGGACATTTTGTCTCAATGTCCGTATAAATCAAACGAGCTACTACGCCCTACAGAGAGTGAGGACTCTACACACGCGGTTCCTGAATGATAACTTTCTGCTCAAGGAACTTTGATTCATTTATTGATTAACGTTTACGCAAGTTTAGTATCTACATTGATTTTCCAATAAATTTTGAACATTCAGTTTTCTATAGATAGACTGCAAGAACTGTAACTGTTCAATACCTATGATGTGAATTTAACATTTAAAAGTTATAACTTTGGATTTCGAAAATAACATTGCGTATATATATATGGACAGTCTTCTAAGGTGACATTACGAGTTCGTGATTTTCGTCGACAGTGAATTCTGTATGGATTAAAACTTTTGCTTTAATTAATAGCAATTAAACTTAATTTAGTTATCGTTAATATTTAATTTATTTCATAGCAATGATATTATGGCATATCCATAACGCTATTGATTTTCACTCAGAATATTGAGTATATTAGCACTTGTATTAAATTAGTACTACTAATTATTTCTAGACAATTTTAGGAGTGTTGCTCACTTCGCGTGGTTCATTTGCATTCTTTTACTATAACTCATCGATTTGATGCATTCATATTTCATTTATTTGAATTAATTTATTGATATTTTGTTTGTTTTCACATTTTGTTTACTTCCATCATCCTTAATACTTTATTTTCTTTATTGTTGCCACATTTATCCCAAGTTGGTTAACAGTGGTTGAATATTTTCTTACATTGTCTTTTGTTTATTTTAGTTGAGTTCAATTTCAAGTTCATTCTATCACTAATAATTAATATTTATTCTAGTATATTTATATTACTTTGAAGAGTAGATGTTAATTTGATTTACCTCTCCGCGGTTATTAAAGTAAAAAAAAAAAAAAAAAAATTTTTGCGGGGGTTGTAAGGCAACTGTTGCGTCCTTTTTGGGTCCTTAACAGTAATAAAGTAGTCATAGGTCCTACTTCTGTTAAAAGGGTACGCATCAACTAATATGGTAATAATCTATTTGTAATTTAATTCATCGCGCACGGTAGCGCACATTTTGGTATGGGGATTTTGCGCGTTTTGTTGCTAAACAGTAGATGACGTAGTGACCTCAGAGGAGGATGAACCGGCTGGTATGAAAGTCAGACTTGTGTCTGTTTGTTCGAACCCTATATAGTGGGTTATTTACTGGTAAAGTCTATTATATACGGCCTTCCAGACGGAAGCCATCGCCGTGAAGAGTTTACCGTAAGTTCGATAATAATAATGTAAATTTATTCGACGTCTTCTCGTCATCCTACATCTAGTCAGTACATTCCATGGGAATCGTTGATCCTTCATTTGGATGTATTGAAATAGATATTATATAAAGCGAAGTCATTGGAATCCAGCCTATTATATTTTGAAGAAATTGTATACTGAGCGACTTTAATTACGCATCACTATATGAATCACTCACCAAGATGTCTGAGAATAAAATAATGGTAACAGGTTTGATATCACTGGAAACAGTATCCATTGACAGACCGATTCCCGCAATCCGCGTAGCAGTGCATGCTGTGTTAAAAAAAAACTACAGTTACAAATGTAAGGTAGGGGTCAAATTGAAAAGTCACAAATGTCGTTGTTGTCATTGTAACGCGCTCAGTAGCGCGTTTGGCCACCGTTGGCATCAAGGCAAGCCTGGCAGCGTCTCCGCATAGAGTTAACCAGTGTGCGTAGGAAATCCTGGGGGAGTCGATCACAAACTTCGGTTATATCGCGTCGCAAATGATCCAGGGTCTGCGGTCGTCTGTGCCGGTAGAGTTGGCGTCCAATCTCGTCCCAGACGTGTTCAATGGGTGCCATATCTGGGGACAATGAAGGCCATGGTATGACAGCGATGTTATTGGCCTGAAGGAACGCTGTGGTGGCCCTAGCTGTATGTGGTCGTGCGTTATCATGCGGGTACAGCTGGAGCTCGGGATGTTACTGGAAGAGGGGCACAACGTGGTCCTGAAGCACATCCCTATAGGTGGCAGCATTTACAGTATGGTTAAAGATGTGGAGACGGGTTCGGTTATTGTAACTAAATGCGCCCCATACCATGACGCTTCCTCCTCCCCATCGGTGGGCTTCCAAAATGCAACAGTTGGCTTGCCTCTCACCACTTCGTCGCCACACCCTTAGTCATCCGTCAGCATGCGACAGACAAAAACGACTTTCGTCTGAAAAGACATTTTGCCACTGACGTCTCGTCCATCGTCGGTGCCTCTCTGACCACTGGTATCGTTGCTGTCGGTGTCGTAAGGTGAGGATTGGGCCGACTCTAGGACGTCTGGCGTTGAGTCCTGCCGCCTGCAGTCGACGTCGCACGGTGTGCTCTGATATGGTTCCACGTCTCCCAACAACATCTCTTGCTGTTACAGCTGCCGCCAAAAACCGATTCCGCAAATGAAGCTGCCGTATATACGCGTCCTGTTGAGATGTCGTAACTCTGGGTTGACCTTGACGGGGTCGATCTGCAATGGATCCAGTGGCCATTAAACGTTGTTGCAGTCAGACGATGGTGGACTGGTTGCAATTCAAGTGTCTGAATGCTTCTCTGGTGGACATCCCGCCTGTTATCATTCCTATCGCTCTTTCTCTCTCTGCAGCGCTCAGTCGAGTCAAGGTTTGACGACGTGTTTGTGGTTGTGGACTAAAATATTGACTGTTTTCCAGTCCGTAGTGCTTTAGGCTGAGCTCTGGGTGAAAAGAAATTAATGTTTTCCGTGCAGAATTTTTACCAGGCACCTAAATCATGTTTTACGTGTTTCACGTGCTACTCTTGTCTCCAGCTTTGCTGGCGCAAAATGACTATGTTGGCCTCTGGGCGGTGACCTTGTGAACCTGTGTACTAATTTCTGGAACAATTGCATGACCATAAGATACTTTACCAGGCACTCGTATAGTGATGCGTAATTAAAGTCGCTCAGTATATTTACATAAACGTAAAATACAAAGATAATGTATTTATTCGCCGTCCTACGGATTACGGCACATAAGGAGAGGTCAGTCAAGTTCAGGACTTAGGATTATAAATAGTTATTGTCTACTTTGATCCTCAAATTGGATATTCTGATATGCCAAATATATTTGTTTAAGAGGCCGTTTGAAGATGGGACATTCTTGGATGTAGTGTATGCCCTTGGTCATAATGGGTAGGTCTGCCCTTGAGAGGTCGACCGTTATAATATTTGATGTCAAACCAAGTTCATGTTATAACTTGCTTGACCATATATGAACATTGATGCTGTATTTATGATGTCCTGTCGTCCGTTCTTTAATACGACTATCATGAGACTGTTCGATCTGAATATCGAATATATATTAACATTTTTCGCCATGTTTATTAATATGTCAAACGTCGATGTCAGACGTCTTGTCTCGTCAAACGTGATTGTCCAATAAACTGTGTCTCAAATTCACTCAAGAGTTCCAAGAGTTCCAGTATGCTTCATTGGCAATGGCTTTTGTTGACGTGCCCAGTTTGAGATTCCATGTTACTTGATCGCCACATAGCCGCGCTAGTGTAGTGGTTACAACACCGCTCTGGCGACCGGGTGATTCAGGATCAAACCCGGGCGACGGCATTTGAGGATTTTTCGTCGACCGGGACTTGGACTGGATTAATTCGAGACCTTGTGAGGACATTTGAAGGAGTGTCGTCGACCAAGGATTGGCGGCCCCCGAGCCGACCCAGCTCTAATGGGTACCTCCGAAATCGGCGAGTATCTGCCTGAATGGCGAGGGACACCTGTCTCTGTACAAGAAAAGGGATACTCACGTAACATCAATGTCAGATTAGACATTAATAATAATCTGAGATTTCGCCTCGAGTATTAGCGGGCGTTCGAAAAAAAAAAAAAAAAAAAAAAAAAAATAATCTAATAACATTCGCGAAAGCAGCACATATAGTTAGTAGTCATCCTTACACCACCACCATCAAGACACGACGACTGCAAGGAATGACATCTACAGGCTCATAAGCATCACTATGACCACCCTGAAGCTTTAATAATGATTGGTTATGTCCTCTGTGTACAGGAATCAAAAGACATATTTCTTCACCTTCTGCTCTCATAAAACCTTTTCTATCTTACTCTTGAAGTGGGTGGTCTGTCTCAGGTTTCCCTCAATGCCATAAAGTTTGGAGGACACGTCCTACTGTTTGCTTTTGTTCCCCACATGGACAGTTATGTTTCATTCATTCATAACCCTCCACTCCCAAAGGAGCATAGGCCTTCAACAAACACATGCCAAGTCCTCCTGTCACGTGCCATCATCTCAAGTTCTTTCCACGTTCTCCTTATCATTTTCACCTCTGTTTCCAGCTCTCTTCTCCATGTGCTTTTTGGTCTACCTCTGCTTCTCTTGCCCTGGGGGTTCCAGAACAAGGACTGCCTTGTAATGCTATCAACAGGTTTTCTCAGTGTATGTCCTATCCATCTCCATCGTCTTCGTCTCATCTCTTGTTCCACTGGCACTTGTCTAGTTCTTGTCATCAGTTATGTTTGTTCAGTACTTAAACCTACTGATCAGACTAGAAGTAGGCAGCCCAGGATTTGTGGGGATCTACTTTAGAAAAATTGAGCCCTCTATAGATTTATCCATGATAAAATCATGCCTGTTTTCAGGTTTTACAGTATTTGTAATCTGGAATAAGCACAACATATTTGTAACTGTTATCTCTGGCTGAAAATCTGCTTCCTGCAAATTCACCAACAAAGCGGTTGAAACTTCAAACTTAACGATATTTTACTGAATGTTCACTTCACTTTCAAGAAAAGATCACATTCCTATCTCAAGCAGTTCATGAATAAAGTTAATTTTAGTAAGTTAGCTCACGTAGTTTCACTGAAAATAGTTATTTTATTCATGGGGACACATCGCTTTTAAATGCTGATGAGAGACGGTTAGTTCAAAATTTCTTTTGCTTAAAAATCCGTTCTTTTTTCCTCTTGTTCATCACCTAGAGATCTGCCAAATCTTCCCCTATAATCTATCAGTTGATTGTGACCGACCAGCTGCCAACCTGTGGAACAAACGGTTTATGTTTACACTGTCTGGTTTTCAGTATAAATATTAAATGAAATTATAGCCCTCAACAATAGATAAAATACAAACGCAGATGGAATGGGCATATAATGATGTTGATTATCTCAAGCATTGCTCATTGGGCACTAATATGAGGAGAACAAATTTTTATTAAATAACAGCCCTGAATGATTGATAAAATACAATCAGAGATGGACTGGTCATATAATGGTGTTGATTACTTCAAGTATAGCTCATTTTTCTTACTTAGCTCTTGCTTTCTTTCTTTTCCCCGATGAAGGCCTTGTGGCCGCAACGTAGGCAAGTATCTTTTCCCAATATATTTCTAATGACAGTAGCCACTTTGATTATGCAATGAATTTACTGTAATTTTTCTAGAGGGGATTAAATTCATTGACAAAAATTCTATAAATTTTCATCTGAGATTTTCTAAAAAAAACTCTTCCTTTAAAGATTTTTCTTTCAAATTCTCTCTTGTATCATGCATGGAAACATCCCAGCACCAAGCGCCTTGCAGGAAGCCTGCACCAAGCATTTACATGCTCCTGTAGTGGTGGTTCTATAGCAATATGTTTTGCAAGCCCCATGCACATCCTCATATTAGTTGCCCGTATGACATGATGTGAAGAAATCATTTGTGCACTTTTCATAACTTTCGTTCTCTCCGGCAGTATCAATTCATTTCTTCATTTTCCTCACCGATCATCCTATTATTTGGCATATTTTATGCACTTGCACTTTTTGCTCTTACCGCTCCCTAGACTTGTTTACGTTTCGCCAGGTGAATCGTAGTAATACGAGGCTAATTAGACAGGTCATCGGATAATAATTTTATCACTTAATTCGTCTAGCCACTGTGATAGTGGGCACTGTGTCGAAAATCCAGTTTACAAAATTTGCATAGTGAATTTGCATTTATAGTGAAGGGCGATAAATTAAATGACTTGTGGGTTTGGAGCCAACGGGAGATAAATCTATAATTACGCCCCTTCTGGAAAAGGGAATTGATTTTGGACATAGGAATTCGTGGGTCAGTAAATACGCTTTCGTAAATTTGCATACCATAACTAATAGACGATATATGTCAACTTAAGGGGTGATAAATACATGGTGTATAGACTGATTGTCAAAAGGCGACTACATATTTTCACGAACCTTGAGGGATTAAGCATTGAGTTTTGGTGAGTTAACTACGCAGTAGAAATTGTCCGCACGAGTAAGTGTGAACTGTATTAATTGAGAAACTTCGAATAATAATTGTAATGATAAATAGACGCATTAGTGTTAATGCTTATTTTCGTTATCCAGGGATAATGGCGTAAATAGGTTCTAAATTCCAACTTTACTGAAACCACCATGTATGTTGATGTATATCGCCGACAAGTATGTTAAATGTACTTTTGTCTCTTTTGTGCATTAACTTCTTCTGTATTGGGTACCATACCCTCAATGACTGGAAACTACCACTGATACCGCCGAATGTGATTCCTTCAGTGATAAAGTTAGTGTTATTGATATTGTGTGGATAAGTGATACCACTGATACATCTAAGGTTGCTGATCCACTAGAATGTTAGGCCACCACTGATAATTCTATCTAACTGAAACCAGTGGTAGATAAGTGATGAAGGCGTAAATGTGTTCTCCTTATATATGCCACGCCCCCTCAGGGCTATTTGTAAATATGTCCCTATTGTCACTGTGCCTGGCATGCCCAATATTGAATAAAGGTATTCATGAAGCTCCCACACTCCACAGCGCTTAAGTACAGCGCCTAATGGCGCACACCTCATATAAATGCACGTACACCACTCCTAAAGAACTGCGCTCACCGCAGTTATAAATATGGCCTCATAACCTATAGCATAATGGTGCACTCCTCATTGAAGATGTCCATCACGATTTTCCTCAAGGGACTACGTCTCCCTTCTCCACCAAGGCTGCTCCCCGGCAGTTGAATAATCATCTTCAGCTATATATATTCAAGGCCTAATCATAAATAGTGGTGCACTTCCTCTAGAAGATGCACATCACCATATTCCTCAAAGGAAAGACTGCGCACACAGCATTCTGCAGTAATATAACCTGCATAATATATAGGCCCGTATCTATGGCCTACCAAGTCATGTCTTCCTCTCAGACTCTATATATGGCCTAATCTCCTTCACAAAATGTCTATGGCCTACAAAGTAGTCTCTCTACCTCTCGGACTCTTCATAGCGCCTAATTGTAGACTCCTTCACAAAAATGTCTATGGCCTACAAAGTAGTCTCTCTACCTCTCGGACTCTTCATAGCGCCTAATTGTAGACTCCTTCACAAAAATGTCTATGGCCTACAAAGTAGTCTCTCTACCTCTCGGACCCTTCATAGCGCCTACATAGACTAGTGGTACACTTCTCACAGAACGTGCCCAATAACCAACTCACTCATAAGCTGCATCTACTGCAGTCATAAATATTAATACATACCATCCTCCAATAATCTAACACATGGGAGAATACATATGCAGGAAGAATATTCAGATACAGGCCTGTTCAAAAAGTCTCCACCGAGACACACATTGAAAAACACTCTACCATTTTCACCGAACACTGGTCGGGAACACACACTTAGAAAAACACCTTCCTTGACTTCACTCTGTCAACGCCAGAACCCAACTCCCAGCGGTCACAAAAACTCCCGCCTAAACAGTCACGGGACTTCGCAGTTCACCACCGCTCAGTCCCTTCCACGGACTAGCCGTGCGAACTATTTACAGTTCTAACAATACCGACCAGCACTCATGACGCTATCTGTACACTATGACCTCTATCAATATTTGTTAACCCAATTCATCGTTAATCAAGTATACAAGCGATGTAACCCTTAGTTTACTGTGACCAACCCATATACAAAGTATCACCTCCCTTTTTAACCTTAACATCTTACCACCACCCCCGGAGAAAAAATGATTTATCATTTTTTTAACAAAAACTAAATCAATGAAAAATGAGGGGTGAGCTAAACTCTAAAATACTCATACAAAAATTAGCTTATGTTAAGGTTATAATAATACATCGACAAAAAATATAAGCAAGTGTACAATAAAACAAATTATGCACAATAATTTGCTAAGTACATTAAATAAACAGTTTCAAACAAAGTTAACTATGATCACTGTAGAGCAAGTAGTATACAATAAATAGAAAGTAACAGATAAGATCAAGCAAAAGAAGCATGATCAACATCAAAACTCAGCAATGAAATCAATATAGTAACAAAGATCCATAATCCCATTTGATAACAATCAAGTAAATCAAATCCTTACATTCAACTAGATAAAACCATACATGCCACACCTCAGACATGAAAAACCTGTACAAAAAATCCAAAAACCCTGTACAAAGACCCGCAAAACCTGTACAAAGACTGAAAAACGTAACAAAAGAGTTAATTCATGTAAAAAATATATTCAATTAGATGGTTCTGCACCATCATAGTGACATGCGCCCTTTGCCTTTTTAAGCATGTCTTCACTTGCTTTAAAACCTAAACAACAGGAGTTAGAATTTATTTTGCATTGTAGAAATGCTGTAACTGTATCATCATTTAGTCTATTTCTGAAAAAAAAATTAATACAATTTATGGTGGAAATGAAGAACAGTTTGGTGTCTGTTCTATAGTGCCTAATAAAAGTATAGGTCTAAAGAAACCAATAATAAGCGTTTTGGGTTAGGTTTACTAATCTTAAATCAAATATATATATATATATATATATATATATATATATATATATATATATATATATATATATATATATATATATATATATATATATATAAATATATATATATATATATATATATATATATATATATATATATATATATATATATATATATATATAAATATAAAGCTAGCAATGAAAATATAAACTGGCGCAACTAATCTCTATCAAACTTCAATAATTGGAATAGCCGTTAGGCCTATAGCCCAACTGGTAGCTTTAAATAGACCTACCCATACGACTTTTAGTGTCAATCAAACATTGATAGTAATTAATTATTTAATAAATATAGGCCTAGCCTAAATCATTAGTTGACCGTAATGATGATCACCCAAGGCAAAATCGCATTGTTTTTTTAAAGAAACGAAATTAAAACTAAGACGAGAAGTAGGCCTAGGCCTAACTCCAAATAGGCTAAACTTTTCTCTGATCGGGTTAAGATGCAAATTTGCCTTGCTTTTGTGTGTGTGTTTTTTTTTTCTTCAGTTTCATAATTTGGTAATATCGGACGCCGAACGCTTCGCATGTATTTTCGTACCATTTAGATTTAAGGTTAGTGTTACTAGCCTAAATGGTACGAAAATACATGCAGATCGTTCGGCGACCGTCATTCCGATATTACCCATTATTTGTATTGTATTATTATTCAAATTTACATTTCTTACGCACTTTCTACAAGTTTTAGTGAAATCAAATAATATGAAGTGGTATCCGCCTTTTTTTAAAGCAGCCGTAAATAATAAATTAGGCTATGCTAAATCTTACGGAAAAAAAAAGCATAGCCTAGTCCTAAGTTATCTGACAGTTAAATCTAACTTCATCTAAACAATGTTATTGTAATACTTTTTTTAAAAAAATTAATTACTTACCAATACTAAACTGGAAATTAATCCTAAACAATAGGCTCGACTCAGTGCTGCGTAATCGTTCAAATAATCAGTAACCTCGCGCTAGCTTTAGCGAAAAATTGTGAATGAACACGCCACGCACATCCCGCGGCAATTGAAAAATAGGCAGCTTGATTTTCATTGGTTATTTTTTTTTTTTTAATCCACTTGGCTTAAAATCTCGCCGAATCTCATGACGCAAATTACGGAAAATTGTGTAGTGGCACAAAACGGATGATTTATATGTATATTTAATAATTAGGCGAAAAAACCCGTACAGACGGTATGTACGGGCCGTACACATCTGAAAACGCAAACACCCCGTACAGATTATGGGTAAACCATAGCGTGTGGCATGTATGTAAAACCGACATAAAAACTACCTCATACCAAATCATATAATTAACATAACAATCCTGAAGAAGGAAGTATAAGAAGTATAAGAAGTAAACGTATACAAATAGAATTAAGTGACACCAAGATGAAACATAGAAGCATCACGAAAGTATAACTGCTTCAAAAGAAATGAAGTGAAACGAAGAATCATCCGAAAAGAAAGAAGAAAATTCAAGAAATGAATGTATAGAATAAGTAATAATACATCCTAATAACTATCTAAACCAACATTGTATTGTAAACAAATACAATCATGACAGAAAATCATCGAACAGAAAGACATAGTATATATATATATATTAAACACTAACGAAGGATATAACTAGATAATGCATAATAAATAATTTAACCAAATTACAACACTTATTCATAACTAAAATGAAATATCACAGGCATCACACACAAAAAAAAGTGTGATTTGTAAAAACACAAATATCACAATCTCAAAAGAAAAAAAATAAATTATTATCTCTTTCTCTCTTTTTTTTTTTTTTTTAAAGGTGGACATATCAATATATTAAGCACTGGACACATAAAAAATACAATACTTTCAAAAAGAAAAACAAATACATTGTTCCAAAATTACAATACAAAAAAGTTTCTTAATCGTTAAGTTAAATAAAAATAGTATTTTAAATTTTTACAAGTTTCAACCACTAATTAACAAATCAAAAGTGAAACGAGCTTTTAACAAAATGTGAGACATAAAGATATATTCCCATCTCTAAGTAAACACAAATGAGCACCTACAAAAAACCACTCTATTAACATTATACCAACTTGCACATATAAACATAACATTATTTCTCATGAAAAAATGTTTAAGTCACACTACCAAATTCTTCAATCAAACAACATTATCTACTATCTCTGACAATTCTACATATACAGTTTAGATCCAAAATAACATTCCACAGCACAACAATTACTTCATATAACCTCTGTATAAGGTAATATATTAACTAAACATGTAATGAGATACGAAAAAACAAAAACAAATTTAGTAACCAAAAAAAATTTATCTGAAAGCGACTAACGCATAGTCACAACCAATGAGTTGTGCTTAGGGCTGACAATCTCATTATGTATAAAACTATCACAACAATTAGTCCTGCAGAATCATATCAATGTTTTGATGTATCAATTTCACCACAGACCACATATGGTCAAACATAATATGAGCAAATGAAATAGTCTTCAGACTAGTGTATGTAAATACAAAAAATCCATAATTTCATTAACAACAAAAAATAACAATCAAAGACAAGTCAATACAAAATGAAATGTTACAATTCATTACAATGATAATACGTACAATATTTATCAACAATACAATTATGTAAATAACAAGATATAGTACACATAATGCATAAATATGGACATACACAATATCCAATGAAACATTATACAATACAATCATATTATACTATACAATAATACATTATCCTAGAAAAATCAAGTATAAGAAACATTGTAGTAATCTTGAATCAATTTCTAAAGAAAAAAAAATAAATAGGTTACAACTCCGGTGTAGTATTCTGTAAACCGCACGGGATGACATCAAATAATACAAGGTCAACAAACTGGCTGGGTTACGCTTGACTGCACACACGGTCGTAAGGTAACAAACATTTCTGTCACAGGTAAAGGAAAAAACAGGCACGCTGACCTTTATCGCACAGCTGCTACTGTTTGAAAAATACAAATGAAAATCTTCATTTTAATCAACTGTAAGATTATCATGAAAAACGGATAGGTTAAACACACAATTACCTATGAAAACATCTGGTTTCCATATGATGTCACCAACTCTTCGTTCACACATAATATTCAGCCCAGGAGACTTGGGTCAACCTGACCGAAAATGACGGTCATCACGCCAGTAGTAGGCTGAAATAAAGTGACATACACAACAACGAGATTCTCTCTCGTAATCCAAAAAACATAACAGTAGTAGTACTTAGGACATCAATAGTTACTGTTACTTTATTTACTACCAATGACTTTGGGATTTTGTTGCACACAGTTAACCTGGTTATGCGTAGTAATATTTTGAGAGTTATTATCTCTATTACCATTCCCCTTATCCTTCCATTTTTTCTGTCTAGGACTGCAGTTAGCATTGTTATGCTTAACATATCTTCTAGGATAGAAGTATCTAGTAAATGAATCTTGTTGACTCCTAGAATAATTATTACCAAGTTTGTAATCTTTAATGTAACTATTCCTACCATAATTTCTCAACTCTTCAGAATCAATCTTTTGAGATCTGTTAGACTGTCTGGAAAAACTACCATTTAATGGGCTTCCCTGGTACTGTCTAACATTATGGTTATCTCTTTTACCAGAACTGTTGTTATTCTTTTCTGTGTTAACATGCTTATCTGCTGTATCCCACTGCCTATATTGTGTATGACAAGCAGTGGAACTCATAAAATCCTTATGGTTACCAACATGATATTTGTCATATTTATTACCAGAATTAGATATTACACATGAAGTATCTTTGCTGGTCTGACGCCAATAGCCATTAATCTTCAACGTAGCGTCTTCCGTACGTGGGAAATTATATCTGCCACGCCGAGATTTAAGTCCATCATGTTCCATTTTCGAATTCACTAAGAGTGTATAGGGCAGGCTCTTTGCTTGTTTATAAACAACCTTCTGTCTACTATTGTCAACCTTTTTTTTTTTCGTACTCCCGCTAATACTCGAGGCGAAATCTCAGGTTATTATTAATGTCTAACCTGACATTGATTTTTACGTGAGTATCCTATTTTTCTTGTACAGAGACAAGTGTCCCTCGCCATTCAGGCAGATACTCGACGTTTTCGGAGGTACCCATTAGAGCTGGGTCGGCTCAGGAGCCGCCAGTCCCTGGTCGACGACACTCCTTCAAATGTCCTCGCCAGGTCTCGAGTTAATCCAGTCCAAATCCCGGTCGACGAAAAATCCTCAAATGCCGTCGCCCGGGTTTGATCCTGAATCACCCGGTCGCCAGAGCGGTGTTGTAACCACTACGCTAGCGCGGCTCCCATTTTCAACCTTAACAGTAGACAAATCTTTGATGCCTAAAACAACATCCACTAAACCATTGACCCTTGTACTCAATTCAGTAATCTCTTGGTTTAGTTTCTTATTTAAGTTATTACATGTCATAACTTTACATCTTTCTTCTGTAAGTAACTTCTCAATCTTAACCATTTTCTTTCTCTGCACCGTTAACTCTTCTAACCTCTGCTTATCATCCTTTTCCTTAATTGTTCTCCTCTGTGGTTCCAATTTTATTAATCTCTTCTTCTGCACCTCTTCTATCTGTGGCTGAAGTAGGGCTACTTGAGCCTGAAGTCCATCAACTTTAGCAGCTTGTTGCTTCAACTCATTAATCTTCTCGGAAGATACATTATTCTTTTCTTTCAGTTGGTGACTGAGAATATTGTTCTCATCCAACACATCATGAAGCATATCTATATACTTCTTCTCACTTACATTGCTATCAATCTTCAACTTCTCATGCATTTCTCTCTTATTTTCAATCTCCTGCTTGAGATTACTAATTTTACCTTGATTATGTGCAATCTGTGTTTCCAAGTCTTTTACTCTACTGCACGCAGATTCTAATGCTGTTTTCACACTAGAAAGCTCCAAGTTTGATTTATGCAAATCACTTGTGAGTTTAGATACTGTTTCTTGTAGTTTTCTCTTCTCAGCTATATCCTGCAAACAATTTTCTCTTTGTTGTAAGGCAATTTGCTTGTTGTTCTTCCTTCGCTCCTTCTCTTCTAATTCTTTTTTGTTGTCATCCTGCATGTTGTTGCAGATTACATTATGTAAAACCCTATGGATATATTTGTGTCTATCCTGAGTACAATTGTACACAAACGAACGTATGTAATGTAACACCTCCGCCAAATCTCTAGCCATGATCAATCGAGGACCTGACCAGAAGTTATCGTTAGCAAAAGCCGACAAAGCTTCTATCGCATTAAACAAAAAACTATCTAGCACGTATTCCTGAAGTGCTGGGCCCTTTAGTCCTTTACGACATTTACCTACTTGAAATAAATAATCCAACACAGGCGTCATATCGTCTGGACCCATTTCATAATCCATGGTGATTCAATCACTGAATTTACAAAATTTATAGACCACTTATAATTCTAATAAGATTAAGTTACATAACCATCAATCAATTATGCATTAAATATCACCATAATACGCTATCAACATGAAATACTCAGTAGCATACACAATAATATTGGAAGGCTCGACAACATCATACAGAGACACAGTTTTCAAACATAAAATCACTTATCTTGTAAGTAGAAAACTGTTTTGTTCTTTCTCTGTTACCACTGATGAGCATCAGACAATACACCATAAGCACACTCCCTTGTGGAAAGTTCCAGGAACAGCACTGGACTCGTCGTCAACTGTCACCTCTGGTACTTGATTCGTCAACTGTCACCTCTGGTAATTGACACAGCATGCAATAGGAAACTTGACTGCTGCAAATATGTCATAGGAACCATGTATACATTAGACACATCACTGTGTCACCGTTTATAGGTCACGAGCGACACCAAAACTGGATGTAAGCAATGCAGGTGTCAATAAGGACTGAAATGTTTTACTGCCGACTCATTTAGGCTGGAATAGTCGGCGTCTGTGGCCTAATGGATATGTGTCATAATCATCTGTTCCTAACATGACACTAGTCCACTCTTTGCTATTGTCATATGAATACTAGTCCGTAGGCATAGAGGACGAAATAACACAGATAAAGCTGACCTGGATTCTCAATCGAAGCTCCGCCCACACAAGGCTAACTACTGTCACAGCTGAGAGAACTTGATAGTGCATACGCCACACACGGGGCACACTAAATACAGGTCAAGGTCTGGTAGAAACAATCTTACCACGTGAAATCATGAGCCTTTGGCCCCAAAGGTATGCTGATATTCATGGGTCTATTCCATAAACAATTGATGAAATCCTTTGAACGCGAATTTTGTGGGTTTTAAATTCCAAAATGACTGGAACAGAAGATAAAACCAGTCTTGGCCACCAGGTAGTCTCTCTACCTCTCGGACTCTTCATAGCGCCTAATTGTAGACTCCTTCACAAAAATGTCTATGGCCTACAAAGTAGTCTCTCTACCTCTCGGACTCTTCATAGCGCCTAATTGTAGACTCCTTCACAAAAATGTCTATGGCCTACAAAGTAGTCTCTCTGGGAGAATACATATGCAGGAAGAATATTCAGATACAGGCCTGTTCAAAAAGTCTCCACCGAGACACACATTGAAAAACACTCTACCATTTTCACCGAACACTGGTCGGGAACACACACTTAGAAAAACACCTTCCTTGACTTCACTCTGTCAACGCCAGAACCCAACTCCCAGCGGTCACAAAAACTCCCGCCTAAACAGTCACGGGACTTCGCAGTTCACCACCGCTCAGTCCCTTCCACGGACTAGCCGTGCGAACTATTTACAGTTCTAACAATACCGACCAGCGCTCATGACGCTATCTGTACACTATGACCTCTATCAATATTTGTTAACCCAATTCATCGTTAATCAAGTATACAAGCGATGTAACCCTTAGTTTACTGTGACCAACCCATATACAAAGTATCACCTCCCTTTTTAACCTTAACAATTAGTTTAGTCAGTCAGATTTTGAACGCGATTAGCGTAGGAGCAAGTTTGCCTGTATTAAAGATTTTTGTGGTGAGCGCAGTTTGGGGGTACATTCGGACGATATGCCACTAAGTGGTTGATTCTGTGTTCACAGAAATGTTAAACTATTTGTCTAGCCTCCAAGTTGCTCAGAACACCCATTGGTAGACGATAGACACATTTGTGCTATTCAGTGAACAAGAGACACAGTGTCGCCAGACCGCGAATTTTGTGATTGATTTACAAGACCAGAAAAACAGGTATGTCGAGTTAGGTGAAGAAAAATAGACAGTAGCTAATAGGAGAAGAGTGAAACATGTGAAAATTGATAGAAATCGCCAGCCATGGGGGTTAGACTGAGATTGTGGTAGAACCAGAGTAGGAACAATAAGTACTGAGATGACTGCTGGGACAAGATGGTAGAAAATGACAACAGTGGTTCCCAAGTTCTCACCACATTGACCACGAGAGACAGTAGAAATTATAGAAGCAGTGTCAGTATATATATAAAATGATAAAGTATGAAAGAGGATTGTAAAGAGTCTGCTTATGAACATTTTGCTGTATGAAGTGACTCGCCTTAGTGGAAGGTTGGGCCTGAGATTTTATTTCAACTGTAGCTGACAAATTGTAAAAATAAAACTTGCATTTGCTGTTCACTACTGTCGGTGTAGAGTGTGTTCATCAGACGTCAAACCATCCATCATCTGTTGTTCCCATGATGTTGTATCGTCAAGGGTTTGATCGGCGTAACTTAGCAACATCATAATTTTCTAACTGCCTACTGTTAGGATAGAGAGACCAACCACTATACACACAACCAACAACATCATCTTTAGAATAGAGTAAATGCCAACGGCCACACCACCTTGATAGAGACGATCATTGTTGAAACACAGGTGGTCTCGCCCGATCGACAGAAAGAAATCCGTCTGGGAGAAGTACGCGTAAACACATGGGATTTTTTTTTTTTTTTTGCGTTCGCCCGCTAATACTCGAGGCGAAATCTCAGGTTATTATTTTTATGTCTAACCTGACATTGATTTTACGTGAGTATCCCTTTATTTCTTGTACAGAGACAGGTGTCCCTCGCCATTCAGGCAAATACTCGCAGATTTCGGAGGTACCCATTGCAGCTGGGTCGGCTCAGGAGCCGCCAGTCCCTGGTCGACGACACTCCTTCAAATGTCCTCGCCAAGTCTCGAGTTAATCCAGTCCAAATCCCGGTCGACGAAAAATCCTCAAATGCCGTCGCCCGGGTTTGATCCTGTATCACCCGGTCGCCAGAGCGGTGTTGTAACCACTACGCTAGCGCGGCTCCCACACAGGGGTATATGTAATCGCTTCCGCTGGACCATCTCTGTTTCAATATTACAGATAACCTGTCAGAGGAGACAATATGGGTGGAAGGTATTAGCCAGGAAATACGTTCACCGATCTGTTTGTGAGTTTGTACAAATACAATCGGAAATATTACTGCTATATTTGAAAGAGGTCACGAGTTTAAATTTGAAATTTGATATTTTAAAACATTTGATATTTTTCTTATTATTAAGAATTTAACACCCCGACCCACATAATTCTAAAGAGCTTACCATTGGTTTAATTTGAGAGCCGGAATAGACTTTGGCTTTCATTGGCAAGTTGGTCTACATATACAACCTGGGATTTGAACTGAGAAATGGAAATATAATCTAGCGAAATCGGGGACACAAATCAGACTGCATCACAACGTCAAATTAGCAACTCCCAGTAGCCAGAGAGAAGGATCGGACAAAGTATTCCAGAATTAATAGTGACAGATCAAAGTATTTGAGCGTCTTTATAACTTAAAAGAGAACCCGCAATTTTAAATACAAAGATTGGAAACTTAAGGAATCAGAGCACCCGTCATAAGAGGAATACTAAAATTTCCCCGACCAAGTGTTCAAAGCGTCTAATCAAAGTTGCTGTGTCCATTCTACTGTGCCAGGAGTTTGTATATCCCATTGGTGTAAGTTGTGAACATATAGTTTAAAATGTGAATTCTGACATGTCTGTACTCATGCATGTCATTCAAGACGACTAATATTTGGCTGTGCATGGGGCTGCCAACCTCATCTTGTAAAACTAACTGCCACAGAAACTGCCACTTCAGGACAACGTGAATGCTTGGTGGAGGCTTCCTGCAAGGGGACCAGCCAGGCTCAATTCTCTGTAAGAAGTGCAAAGGTGAAAGAAGATGATGATGATGATGACATCAATGTTCTCCTGAAAAACACACAAACAGTTCTAAGCCGACAGTTGGAGTTACTGTATTTGAAGGGGTATCTGTAACTTAACACCGCTTGTCACTCAGTGGGAACTTACTACCTGTTGACAGTGATGTGATCAGATCCCTTAACAGCTCTTATTCCATGTGGTGGAACTGTATTCTTCCATCTGTCTACATTTGCTCTGTGGAAAGAACAATAGTCACATCAAGCATGCATCCACAGAAAAACAGAGGAGCATAGCACTAGTACACATACAAAATGCAGCTGGCGCATGCAAAGCTTTGTGGATAGAAACTGAAAAATGGTGACTAGCTGATATGGGAATGTGTTTAATGCATATGGAGATCCATCTTCTCTCAACCTAAACCTGGAAATGTTTGATTCTCTACTTATAGAATTGAATACAATAGAATGAATCTTCTCAAGAAAATATTAGTGGTTTTCGACATTTCGTTTATAGAATTTTAAGGATATTCCCAATTTCTGTAAATTAAAAGCTTCATTTATCTGACATTACTTGCTCAAGCTGATTCACTAAATATCCATTTACATGAAGTGCTAGTTTTCTCACATATATCTATTCACATTTAGTTCATACTACTGATACTATTATGTCTTTGCAGTTAGTATTAAAACCTGCCCCAGCGTTAGTTTGACTTTGTGGAAGGGAAAGCAAAAATAACAGGGATGTCATGGGCAGACTGAAGAAGACAGCCAAAAATATAAACTGTTGGTCAGCCGCAGCTCCACGTTAAGGCATTTGACAGTGTAGACAGAGAATCACTTTGGAAATTGATGAGGCATTATGGAGTTCCAATGAAGATCATTAATTTAATAAAGAAAACATATGAAGACATGACATGCAGAGTTCTTCATGAAGGACAGCTTACAGAACCATTTGGGATAAGAACAGGAGTGCGACAGGGATGCCTCTTGTCTCCATTTCTTTTCTTACTAGCAATAGACTGGGTTCACAATTGAATGTTCCTGAAGCTGAAAACGATCTAGATGTAAATACAGACATTCCACGAAAAGAAGAAATCATCACAGCAATCAAAGGGTTAAAGAATGGCAAAGCTCCGGGCCATGATAACTTAAATGCAGAGCTATTTAAGACAGACCCTGAGCTAGCAACAGAACTATTAGAACCACTATTTGCACAAGTCTGGAAAACGGGGACAACATCATCAGAGTGGAACAAAGAATAATTGTCAAATTGCCCAAGAAGGGAGATCTTGCAGACTGCAATAATTGGAGAGGAATCACTCTTCTCTCAGTTCCCAGCAAAATACTATGCAGGATAATTATACAGCGAATTTCAAAGGCAGTAGACCACAAACTGAGGAAAGAACAAGCAGGATTTAGAAAGAACAGAAGATATGTAGATCATATATTCATTAGTTATGTGATACACGGCGAGAAATGAAAAAGGTTAAGAAAGAGGTTCCTGAAGCAGCATGGCAATACAGTATGGTGAATAAAAATATTAGAAAGAAAATGAAACAGGCCAAAGAAAAATGGGTAGCTGATCAATGTGAGTCCATTAATACGGGGCTAATAAAAGGTAACAGCAAGGCAGTTTTTGACACATTAAGAAGACTATCAAAACCCCAACAGCCCTGGGTAACTGTCATAGAAGATAGCAATGGGGCTCTGCTCAATGAAAAAACAGCTGTAATGAGAAGGTGGACAGAATATTGTAAAGAATTATATAACTGTAAACTTGACACTGACTTAGGCATATTAAACAACATTAAGTGCGAAAACAGAGAACTCGGAAATGCAGCAATACTACGGGAAGAAGTGGAAGAGGCTATATGTTCGATGAAAGGAGGGAAGTCACCGGGTGTGGATAATATACCAGCAGAGCTCTTGAAATATGGAGGACCAGATATAGTAAAAATCATGACAACAATTTGCCAGAAGATATGGAGTACAAAAAAATGGCCAAAAGAATGTAATACCGCTTCCAAAGAAAGGAAATCTAAAAATGTGCAAGAACTACAGAACCATTAGCCTTATTAGTCATCCAAGTAAGGTGATGTTAAGGATACTTTTGAACAGAATAAAACAGAAATCAGAAGAAATCTTGTCAGAAGAACAGGCTGGCTTTAGACCAAAAAGAAGTACCTCAGAACAAATCTTCAATATTAGATTAATAATAATAATAAATTCTTTAAGCACCAAACACGGCGCATAAGGCAGAACCCAGTGCTCTCCAGGTTGTTCGTTGTGACGCCACTCCTCTTAGCTCTTGCACATTATTTAGGCCCAACGTTCTTCCTTCTCTTATTATTGTTCTTCTGAGTGTTTCTTTTGGTCTTCCTTTTTTCCTCTTACCCTCAGGAACCCAAGTGAGCGCCTGTAGTGGTATTCTGTTGTTTTGCATTCGTAGGACATGACCGATATATGACCATCGTCTTTTCCTTATATAGTCGGAGACATATTTCTGCCTAGAGTCTTCTCTTATTTGTCGATTACTCTTGAATTCTTTCCAACTGATGTTCATGAGTTTTCTAAGACATTTGTTCTCGAATGTATTCAGCTTGTTCTCCAATGATTTTGTTATTTTCCAACTCTCACAGCCGTATGTTAACACTGAGATAACATTTGAATTAAACATCTCCAGCATCAACATGATTTATACCATAACTTCATCGATTTCACAAAAGCCTTCGATCGAGTCTGGCATGAAGGTTTATGGCAAATAATGAGAAAATTCAATTTTGATACCAACATCATAGATATGATTGAAGCACTATACAAGGACGCAAGCAGTGCTGTTTTTGCAAGCAATGACATTGGAGAATTTTTCAAAACAACTGTAGGAGTTCGCCAGGGATGTATCCTGTCACCAGTGCTCTTTAACATTTATCTAGAACATATTATGCAGGAGGCTCTCTACGATTATAAATCAACCATATCGATTGGAGGCCGACCTCTGTGTAATCTACGTTTTGCTGATGATATTGATCTGATAGCTGGAACAGAATCAGAACTTCAAGACCTTACCTCTAGACTGGAGAAAGTAACAAGAACATATGGGATGGAAATTAATATAGAAAAAAGCAAGATATTGGTGAATAGCCATAAGAAACATGTTCCGACCAACATTACGTTAAATGGGCAAACGTTAGAAGAAGTTAACACCTTTAAATATCTCGGGTATACTATATGTAGTGATGGAAGATCAAATAAAGAAATCAAGACAAGACTTGAGATGGCCTCAGCTGCCATGACAAGGTTGAATGTGATCTGGAAAAGTAACATCAGTTTTCCTGTGAAGATCAAATTATACAAATCACTTGTATTATCTATTCTCTTGTATGGGTGTGAGGGCTGGACACTCACTGCAGATACGGAGCGAAGGATTCAGGCTTTCGAGCATAAATGTTATAGAAGAATTTTGCGCATTTGCTATAAAGAGCACAAAACAAATGTCTATGTTAGAGAGAAGATAAACACCTATGCAGGCCATCAAGAACCACTTTTGTCAATAGTGAAACGTCGAAAGCTTGCCTGGTTTGGGCATGTAACTCGTCATGACTCCCTTTCGAAAACGATCCTCCAGGGAACAGTCAAAGGTAAACGGAGAAGAGGAAGGCAAAGAAAATCCTGGGCTGATAACATCAAAGAATGGGCAGGACACGGTTTCTCCACACTTGTACGCATTGCTGAGAATAGAGAGCAGTGGAGGACCCTGTCTGCTGATGCTTCCATCATGGCACCCCTACGACCCATGACGGGTTATGGGTTGAGATGATGATGATGATGATATTCACTATCAGGAACATTATAGAGCAGTGCTCAGAATGGCAAAGACAGCTTTACATTAATTTCGTTGATTTTGAAAAGGCTTTTGACAGCATACATAGGGACAGTTTATGGAAAATACTGAGGGCTTATGGAATTCCAAGCTGCATAGTGTCAATCATAAAAAGCCTCTATGCCAACTTTACGTGTAGCGTTGGGCAGAGCAACCTAACCTTTGAGGTGAAGACGGGAGTACGACAGGAATGCCCCTTATCAACCACTCTATTTTTAATGGTCATAGACTGGGTGATGCGCCAGACAACAGAGAGCAGTCCAAGAGGAATAAGATGGACAACATTTTCTACATTGGAAGATCTGGAATATGCAGATGACATTGCACTACTAGCACATTCACATCAACACATCCAGGAAAAACGGATAGACTTAATAAGTTTAGCCAGCAGGTGGGCTTGAACATCAATTTAAAGAAGTCTGAGGTCATGACGCTCAATGTGAGCAACCCTGAGCCCATATCAGTAAGGAATCAGCAACTGGTACAGACAGATACCTTCACATACCTAGGATGCATAGTAACACCAGACGGCGGGGCAGGCAAAGACATCAACATCAGAATGAATAAGGCAAGAACAGCCTTCTTTAGCCTAAACAACATCTGGAAGTCCTCCCAATACAGCACAAGCACAAAATTAAGATTATATCAGAGCTGTGTGCTTTCTGTGCTTCTCTATGGTGCGGAATGCTGGAGAGTTACAGAGAAGGAAATGTCGAAATTGTCCTCTTTTAACACAACATGTCTAAGAAAAATTCACCGAATCTTTTGGCCGAATACCATCACTAACCAAGATCTGCTTACTCGTAGCAAGCAAGAGGACATGCACACCATCATAGCTGGCAGACGCTGGAGCTGGGTTGGCCATGTCCTCAGAAGAGACCCCGATGCCATCACAAGAACAGCTATGCTTTGGACCCCTGAAGGAAAACGAAAGAGAGGCCGACCAAAAACAACCTGGCGGAGGACTGTGGAGGCTGAGATGCAAAGAATGAACCAGAGTTGGGGCACTGTACGAAGGATGGCCATCGACCGAGCAAAGTGGAATCAATTTGTTGTTGCCCTACAAGATGCCACTAGGCGTGATGGCCACTGACTGCTTGGACGGTCGGCGGCTAAGGACCAAAGTAAAAAAGAAGAAAAAGAATAGACTGGGTTATGAGAACATCAACAACACACAACAGAAATGGAATCCAGTGGACTCTGACTAAGCAGTTGGATGATCTGGATTTTGCAGATGACTTGGCTCTTCTGTCCCATAACCGTAATCAGATGCAGGACAAATTGAAAACACTCGATAAGAGGTCACAGCAACTGGGTCTGAAAATACACAGGGAAAAGACAAATATAATGAGAATAAATGCAGGTAATGAAAACAGGGTTGAATTTGAAGAAGCACCAACACAAGATGTAGAATCATACACATATCTTGGCAGTAATATAGACAAAGTTGGAGGGACAGACAGTGATATACAAATAAGAATACAAAAAGCAAGAGGAGCTTTCATTGCATTTGGGAAATATATGGAGATCAAGAGAAATCGGATCCAACACGAAAATAAGAATCTTCAACTCAAATGTGAAGTCAGTTCTATTGTATGGCTCTGAGACATGGAGAACAACAAAGACAACAACCAAAAAGCTACAGACTTTCATAAATGGGTGCTTGCGTAGAATAGAGGGATTAAAATGGTATGACAAGGTTACCAACGTGGAACTGATGACAAGAACTAGACAAGTGACAGTGGAACAAGAGATGAGAAGAAGACGATGGCGATGGATAGGACACACATTGAGGAGACCTGTTGATAGCATTACAAGGCAGTCCTTGTTCTGGAACCCCCAGGGCAAGAGAGGCAGAGGTAGACCAAGAAGTGCATGGAGAAGAGAGCTGGAAACAGAGATGAAAATGATAAGGAGAACGTGGAAAGAACTTGAGATGATGGCACGTGACAGGAGGACTTGGCATGTGTTTGTTGAAGGCCTAAGCTCCTTTGGGAGTAGAGGGTTATAGATAGATCTATTCACATTTAGTTCATACTACTGATAATATTATGTCATTGCAGTTAGTATTAAAACCTGCCCCAGCGTTAGTTTGACTGTGGAAGGGAAATCAAAAATAACAGGGATGTCATGGGCAGACTGAAGAAGACAGCCAAACATATAAACTGTTGGTCAGCTGCAGCTCCACGTTCCACATGAAACCACAAAGAGTGATTGAATGAGATCCCAGTTACCTTTGGCTTTCTCTTTCGCTGTTTTTCTCCAGATTTTCCTATGTTTTCCCAGCTCTCCTTTTCCCTGTGGATTCCAGTCAAATGAATGTATGTTACAATTGGTAGTTTTTTCTTAAGTGTACATCCTATCTTTCTCCACTTTATCTCTAATCTCCAGCTGTACTTGTTGCTATCTAGTTCTATTCCACAGTTCTGTGAGAAAAATATCCCGTTAAATTTCTGATGAGTTATAAAAAGGATATATCAACATCATTAATATTTTTGCGCTCTTCGTCCACCCCCTTTGAATGTAAAGGAGATAAAATGGCCAAAATGCTTGTACGAAAGGTAACCATTTCTGATGATCAGATTGCCTCCTGTTGTAATGCTCTGAACAATATCATTTCTGGTCAACTTAAATAGAAGGTGAGATGGGTGAATATGTTAGAGTATGTCTGAGCATGATATGTCTGACACTTGGGGGTCATGGCCCAAGTAAGTCTGCTTCTCTCCCTCTTTTTTTGTTTAGGGTGTAAAGGGGATAAAAGTGTTAAAAACTTGTGGACTTGTAAAAAAAAAAAGGGGGGGGGGGGATTTCTTCTAATAGATTCCTTTCCGTTGTAACACTCTTTTCTAGTAAAATAAAAATGGAGTGTGACAAGGATGAATACATTGGTGAATGTCTGGATGTGATATTCTGAGTGACATAACAAGTTTCTCAGCGATACATTATAATTTTACATTTGTGTTTAACAGCCTAATTTTTTATTTATTTCCTGGGAAAGAGTTGCAGTGTTCCATAATGGTGAGAGGAGATTCATCAGCAAATCTGGCTATAAATAATAAAGGAACTGCTGGAAAACTATGGATAAATGTTTAAACATAAACATAAGAATAAAAACAAGCGATTGTTACCGAAACAGAACCAGGCTCGACAGTAAACATGACTCATTCTAATATCTTGGGGGCTAAGGAGATTTTCAAAATTGGATACTGGAATGTAAGAACTATGTATCAAGATGGAAAATTGGAAGAAGTAATTAAAGAAATGGATAATTATAAGTTGGACATATTGGGTGTCAGCGAGTGTAGATGGACGGGGAAGGGCATAAAATATTTTTCAGAAGAAAAAAAGCAAATTATATACTCTGGTAGTAATGATAATCGTCACATAGAGGGAGTAGCCATCTTAATGACACAGAAAGCAGCAGCATCGCTTATCAGCTGGGTACCTATTAATGAGAGGCTAATATTAGCTAGATTTCAGACAAGATTTTTCAAGCTCTCAATTGTACAATGTTATGCACCAACTAACGACGCTCTTGATACCACAAAAGATGACTTCTATGAAGCACTTCTAAGTACCATCAACACAATACCCAAGCATGACATAATAGCAGTCATGGGCGATTTTAACGAAAAAGTAGGTGACAACAACGATGGAGTACAAAGATATCTCGGTACTCATGGCATAGGCTGTATGAATCAAAATGGCGAAAGACTTCTAGAACTTTGTGAAATATCAAACCTCGTTGTGGCAGACACCATCTTTCCACATAAGAATATCCACAAGATAACATGGAATTCACCTGATGGCAGAACTAAGAACCAGATAGATCACTTCTGCATAAGCGCAAAATTTCGCTCATCAGTTCCAGACGTCAGAGCATACAGAGGTGCAGAGATCGGAAGCGATCATAACCTCTGCATAGCTAAACTGAGAATTAAACTGAAGAAGTTATACCAACCGAATAAAAATAGAAGAATAGATGTACACAGACTGCAATCAAATGATATAAAGGAGGAATATAATGTCAAAATGAACAACTATTTCGATGCTTTAGGCAAAATTGACAACGATATCACCACCAAGACAATCGATACTAAATGGGAACAACTGAGAACAGCAATGACAGAAGCAGCTGTAGCGACCACCGGATACCTAGTACATAAAAAGAAAAAAAATGGATGAGAGAAGATACTTGGGATAAAATACAAGAAAGGAAAACAGCAAAACTTAAACTACTAGCGGCAAGTACACATAATGCAGTTGAATCTTGCAAACTAACTTATAACTTGTTAAATAAAGAAGTGAAGACAAAAACTCGAAGAGATAAAAGACATTTCATCAATGAACTGGCAGTAGAAGCTGAAAATGCTGTAAGAACTGGTAATAGTAGGTGCCTTTATCAAATTACAAAACAACTATGTCACCAGCCTACTGCTATGGAAACACCTGTTAAAGGTAAATTAGGGAATTCAATACCAACAGAAAAAGAACAAATGAAGAGATGGGCTGAGCACTTCATGGAGGTGCTAAACAGACCACCACCAAAAATAACACCTGATTTTAATAATGAAACACCCACAACCACCTTGCCAATAACTTGCGATGAATTCACGCTGGACGAGATCAAACAAACCAACGGGCTGATCACCCGTTTGCCAGTCACTTTGATTACGGAAACAACGACGAACGGATTGATTTGTCGTTGCCCTAAAGACGCCATTAGGCGTGATGGGAACAACGGCAAAGAAAATCTATTCGCTGTTGCCCTTAAGACGCCACTAGGCGTAATGGCCACTGACTGCTTTGCCGGTCGTTGGCTAAGGACGGAAGAAGAAGAAGAAGAGAGATCAAACAAGCTGTTAAAAGATTTAAAAATTTTAAAGCTGCTGGAGTTGACGAAATTTCAGGGGAAATGATTAAAGCAGTTAATGACAACAACCTCTTGAGAATTTTAGATATTATAAATGAAGTATGGAGAGAAGAACAACCACCACAACAATGGAAAGACAGTATTATTGTAAAGTTACCGAAGAAAGGTGATCTATCAGACTGTAATAACTGGCGTGGTATATCTCTATTATCAGTACCTGGAAAATTATTATGTTGCATGATGTTAGAAAGACTTAAATTGCATGCTGACGAAAAGATCAGAGAAGAACAAGCGGGTTTCAGGCCGAAACGATCATGTATTGATCAAATATTCACGCTAAGAACAATTATAGAAGAATCAGTGGAAATGCAATCGCCACTTATTATCACCTTCGTCGATTTTCAAAAAGCCTTTGATAGTCTACATCGCCCATCATTGTGGAAGATACTTACAATCTATGGTTTTCCAACAAAATATGTGAATATAATCAAAGCACTATATGACAATGCAAGATGTTGTGTTAGAACAAATAAAGGGAATACAGAATGGTTTACCGTAGAAACAGGGGTGAAACAAGGCTGTATTATGTCACCACTACTTTTTGGAATAGCTATTGATTGGGTTATGAGAAACTATACCCACAATGAACAATTAGGTATAAAATGGACAAATGGAAAATTCCTGGGGGACCTGGATTTCGCAGATGATTTAGCATTCTTAAGTTCAACACCTAGACAATCCCAAGAAGCAGTAAATAATTTGTGTCATCTCTCGGTTAAAATAGGACTCCAAATAAATGCCTCTAAAACTAAAGCTATGAACTTTTCTAATGAGACCTTTGATATCATCTTGAACGGGGAAAAACTACAGAAAGTTGAAAGTTTCAATTATTTAGGCAGTAAAATGACTCAGGATGGTGACACAACAAGAGAAATTCATACTAGAATTGCTTTGGCAGCTAGCGCCTTCAATAGATTATCTAACATTTGGAAATTACGATCATTGAATATACATACCAAGCTTCATCTGTTTAATTCAAATGTTATCTCAGTGTTAACATATGGCTGTGAGAGTTGGAAAATAACAAAATCATTGGAGAACAAGCTGAATACATTCGAGAACAAATGTCTTAGAAAACTCATGAACATCAGTTGGAAAGAATTCAAGACTAATCGACAAATAAGAGAAGACTCTAGGCAGAAATATTTCTCCGACTATATAAGGAAAAGACGATGGTCATATATCGGTCATGTCCTACGAATGCAAAACAACAGAATACCACTACAGGCGCTCACTTGGGTTCCTGAGGGTAAGAGGAAAAAAGGAAGACCAAAAGAAACACTCAGAAGAACAATAATAAGAGAAGGAAGAACTTGGGCCTAAATAATGTGCAAGAGCTAAGAGGAGTGGCGTCACAACGAACAACCTGGAGAGCACTGGTTTCTGCCTTATGCGCCGTGTTTGGTGCTTAAAGAATTTATTATTATTATTATTATTATAAGAATAAATAATAAACAGTGGTATTGAGTCAGTTTTACAACAGAATGATACAATGTAAACACAGGATGTTTTGGGGTTTACCTTTCACCAGGCACTGTGATAAATAGGAGATGGAGCCGTACAGAAAGATAAAAAAATTAACACTAAATAGTTAAAGTTAGTTGCTTATCCTTTACAGGACGTGGCAATCAACCCCAGCTTTTATTGGCTGTTTGTGATTTTTCTAGGCAATTTTTTCATTCAGTAGTTTGCCATTGCTTTCTGAACGGTACGGCGCTTATACCATTGTTAAAAATCCACACAAAGCGATCTGCTACCAAACCGCCTGCAGCGGGTTTCGAACCTGGTATATCTGGATTATGAAACTGCGTTCATATCCATTAGGCCACAGACGCCGACAACACTAAATAAGCAAGTGAAAAATACAGAACCAGAAAGAAAGAAGTATCAAGAGAAAAAAAAATACTAATCAAACAAAAGTGCAAAAAAAAAAAAATGTGAAAAGAAAAATGAACTAACAAAACCATGGACAAGTCTTGACACTGAAAACCTTGTTTGCTCCTCATTGCTGATGTTTGTTCTCAGGCAGGTAAAACCATGCCCTACTTTAGTCATCCAGCTATTTATCCTGTAGTGTCATTCCGCCTGTTCACATTAGTTCACCCAGCTTTGCAGAAACACTTGATGAATTTATTTAGTATGCAAAATTAGACTATAATTAAATTGATGGATTTGTCCGTGAGCGTTGAAGATGGTTCTTCAACCAAACTAGACAAAAATTACAATACAAAATTTGGCCAAATCTCACAACACTATGTGTCCCAGCAAGCATAACAGATAAAAGAAAATCTCTACTCAGTGATAACAATTCATATCTCATAACTCTGAAGCTGATAGGAAAGCCTCCTGGTTAAATGAGGTGAAACACTATTTATGAAGTCTTGATTACATATTGGACATCATAAAGCTGCTGATTACTGGAGTAAAGAAAATAGGGGACACAAAGTATTCACAGTCTCAACTGACCTTTTGGTCTCTTTTTTTTAATCTGTCCATGATCGGGTGATTTTTGAAAATACATCATATTCTGTATAAACATGTTGCGTGTACTTGGTTATTCTTTATTTTTCATCATTGATCTGTTGGTCGTGAAATCTGTCTTTCTTGTTTTAGTGATATCAATTTATATTATTTTAATTTATTTTGTAAAAATAGGAATCGCTTTGATGTGTTTTTCCTTGTAGATATCATCATATAAGGTAATGAAAAAAATAAGTCAAATATCTAACAAATCAGACTGTTAACAATTAGAAAGACACCCCTGCATTTATCTTTATTGGATCTGTTAGCTTATTGTTTAATAGAATTTATTTTTACAGTGATGCCGAGTATTGTTTTTGCTGCTTCTAGTCTATCTATTTGTACCTGCATGTCCTGTTAATTATGTGACAAAAGACTTAGTTCATCTGTAAAATGAAGATACTCTAGTCGTTTGTCAAATGTAAAGTGTAATCTTGTTATCTTTCTTTCTGTTGTCTGTCTCATCACCCAGTCCATGAATATGAGGAAAATCATTCGGTGAAAGCAGACATCCTTGTCTGACCTCGATGTCCCTGTAAATGGTTCTGAACTTGCCTTTGTGGACAATTCTAAAGGTGGTCTCTAGAAAGAAGTCTTGAATAATTTTAGTTCATTTTAAAAAAATGGTAGTCCCATAGAAGATACTGCCAAAGGGAAGGGACTATAGGAATGCGTCCCTGAGGTGATAGCGCTCAGGTGCTTTTTTTTTTTCATGGTGTTCCATTCGATGTTTTATTTTCTCTTCTGTTTGTTGTGAGAGATTCTTTTCGCCCAATCTGAGGTGGCGTCGCTGACAGCATCGCCATGTAGTGCAATCGGCAGCTTCATCCTCCCAGGTTGCTGGATTTTATGTCTAGTGGCCGCATGTCTCTTTTGTAAACATCTTTGAACCTCAGCTGCGTTCTCCAAACTGTTCGTCTGCCAGTTGTCCGTAGAGGATATTTTTAAGATGCGACCATCTTCCATGCGGCAGACATGGTCAAGTCAGTGGTCTGCACTGTCTAAGCAGTTTATACATGCTTTGAAGGTCAGAAAGTGACAACACTTCGACATTTGTCAATTTGTCTTCGTTATGAGTTTCCCCAAACACGCGTTGTGAGTTTGGAGTTTCCCCAAACACTCGTTGTGAGTTTGGAGTTTAAAGAAAATAGATTTTCACGAGTGAGATGGTGGAAAATACTTAGAATCTGTCCCTGAAATCGAGAAGTCTCTCTCTTTCAGCCTATCTCTACAACAGAACTTAGTTTGTCAGACAGTCTAATAGAATATATATTAATATATATATATATATATATCACCACTCACATACACACACCCATAAGTGACGACAGTTAGACGCACAGACGTGAAAACTATAACAAGGGGATATAGATATTTTGGGACGAGCTGACCGACACACTTGAATAAGTTTATGTAAATTTTATTTATCATAAGAATTTCACCACAAATCATAAATTTGAATATCAATCACATATAAATACAAATAGGTTAAATAATTACTAAATAGACCCATAGGTGTAATCCTTTCCCCCTCTGTTGAGCCCACGATCCCGTTAGCAGAAAAAGTTATAGCCCCCAAAGAGTCACAGATTTATACGCTATGGTCTAGGTTTTCCCTCTATGGTTAAGAACAGAGTACAAACGTGATGTTTTTCACCTTCTGGCGCAAACTTTAGGACACACCTCTACAGTGAATCTGTATTCTTTTGATAAAGATAATCCCAGCTCTGCAGATACAGGTTTCATCCAATGTTCTGGGGAGCGTTCACTTTATAACTATATTTTCAGATTACTGTTAATGTCACTTGAATCAGTTCAGGTAAGAAATTTTAAACGGGCTCACAATGTCAGAATCTCGAGGTATCCAATACTTAGGAAATGACAGGTTGGTAACTTCTCCCAAATGTAAAAATTCTTGGTCACACCACAATTAGTCAAACGTCAGAAATGTTACTGTTTGTAATTTTTTTCTCGCCTACAGGGGCTGAATGTACATGACATTTAGGGAAGAATTATAATCTGGCTCGATAGGCCCAGTTACTGCGTTTAGTCTTAAAGTTCGTGAGATGGGTACTATGTCTCCTTCTGGATGCAAACACAATGCTAGACAGATTTTACCTGGTAAACCCACTTTTAAGTACAAAATGTTTCTTTTAGGTTATTCTCATATATACTGAAAAACCGCTGGTAGATTTTGGGCTTGACCTATATACTGTATAAAAGGAAGAGAAAAACATAAATACTCAACCCTAATAGTATACACAATCCTACGCGTAAAATAGAATATTCACTTCGGTTATTTAACTTAAATCGGAAACTATAAGCTTAGAGATTGTCTCATCGTTTAAACTCCCGTGAAATAAATTCTAGTCATTTAAAAAACAATCATCATGAATTAGAAATACATGCGTATCTCGTCAATACTCAATGATGAATCAGTGCATTTACCGGTTAGCTAAAATATTCCCTGACTGGTTACTAGCAATTTAATTAAATTTATTTATAGCTGAATGAGTTTTTAGCTAGAAATTATAATTTATTTTGCTATCCACTGTAACACAATAAACTAGAGAAATTAACTGACTTATCATTTAATCACTCTGCACAGAAATTAAACTAGTGAAAATGAAATAGGCGATCTACCACTTAAATCACTCAACACTACTAGATATATATATTTACCACTAGCGCAGATGTAAAACTATCTCCAATCGACCAACTAAATGATACTTCTATTAACAGAGATCTTAGGAATCGAAAGCTAGATGGTTCTAGTCTTTCTGGCGGTACTGGATGAATTAAGTTAGAATTCTGGAGTATATATCTCTCTGAAATCAAAGGAAGGTTACGTCTATAACCCGAACAGACTCATTTACCAGATGTTAGCACCTACGTCCAGATTTACATATTTCCTTACTCATTCTAAGAATGAGAGGGATTTCACACACAGAAACAGAAACCAGACTTAACACCTACAGTAACTTCTCTCGATCTGATCAGACATCGGCAATAAAACTTCCAGTGTGCGTTTTACACATTCTGCTTCATATGGCCATTCCCAGCGATCAGTGTCTTTCATCTCAAATCTTTCACAGAGAATAATTAACTATAGGCGAACAGATCAGAGAAAAGTGATAGACGATAGTCTTCCTTCTTATCCCTGTCGAGAACGAATTAACGCGATTCGATCTCTCATCAAAGAACTTAGCTTAACAGCAATAAAATGCGTTGCTAAATAAGAAAGGAAAGACAAAGGTTTGAATGGGAGAGTATTCGTTAACAATCGAGCGTATGCGAAAAAAGGTAAAAGAGCGAAAGAAAGGTAAAAGACAAGTGTAGAATAAAGAAAAGATATAGAAATTTATTAATCATAAATCTCTGCCACAGAGATCAAAGTCCTTGCATGTTTGGGGGAAGCAATTCATGAAGTTATGAAGCTCATGTTGACTCTGAGTGACGATCGCAGCATCATTAGTGAATAACCAGTCTCTTATAGTGACCCTTCTGATTTTTGTGTTTGCCTTCAGCCTTGCGAGATTAAACAGTCGGCCATCTGATCTAGTGTAATCACATCCCTTCAGTTGCATCTCCGAATGCATGTTTCAAGAGCAAGGCAAAGAAGATCTCGAAGAGGGTCGGAGCCATTACGCAGCCTTGTTTTATACCACTGCGTATGTCAAAGGGCTGTGATGTACTTCCAGCACACTGGACTGTTACCTTAATGTCTTCATGGAATGACTTTACCGTTTTCAGCAATTTAGTGGGGCAGCCTATTTTAATGGAGGATTCTGATGAGTCCATCCCTGCTAACCAGGTCAAATGCCTTTGTGAGGTCTGTAAAGGCGATATATAAAGGCCGTTTCTGCTCTCTTGATTTTTCCTGAAGCTGGCGGAGAGAAAAGATCATGTCTATTGTTGATCTACCAGCTTGGAATTCACACTGCAACTCCGGATATATGTGCTCAGCTAACTTGTGTAATAGCATTAAGATGACTCTGACATAAACCTTACCAACAATGATAAGAAGAGAGATGCCTCTGTAGTTATTGCAATCATTTCTGTCTCCTTTATTTTTATATAGTGTTACAATCTTGGCATCTCGAATGTCTTGAGGGATAGTTGTTTCTTCCCAGCACCGGCACAGCACCATATGCAGGGGATGTAATAGTGTGCTCTTACAGCATTTGATTAAATCGAGAAAAATCCCATCGCTGCTTGGTGCTTTGCCTGAGGCCAAGCTATCAATAGCCTTGCTGAGTTCTTCGAATGTTGGTTCAGAATCAAGCTCCTCCATATTTGGCAGACATTTAACAGTGTCAAGGGCTGCAGGCATGACGGTATTTTCTGTAGCGTAAATCTCAGAGTAGTGCACCGTCCACCTCTTCATCTGTTTACCCTTATAGGTTAGTTTCTCCCCCTGATGGTTTTTAGTGGTGCCATCTTATTTAAGCTGTCCAGTTAGATCCTAGAACCTCTCACACTGTCGGAAGTACCCCTAGTGCCATGCCCTATGCTAAATGGGCAAGGTGCTCAATGTCAGTAATAATAAATCAGAGGGTGAAAATAAGTAATAATAAAATAATAATAACAATAGCACCACTAGTAGAATGTGCAGTACAGCATCAGACAAAGCAATAACGATAATCATAGCAGAGCAGCCACAAAAACAGCTTTAATAACTATAACAATGATATAAACTTACCCTTTGAGGGTGGTCATTATGTCATTTGCTCCATTGTAAGCAGTAAGAATCCTGACTAGTTCAAGGTTAGTTTTTAGCGGAAACTCTTGTCCCGTCAAAGTCGTAAAGTATTTCCACTTAGGAAACCTCCATAGCTCTTCCATACATAATAGGTCCGGTTCCAGTACGCTGAATTTACCCCACTTAACATCTATTCTCTTGCTAGCAACGATCACATTCGTAAAACAGTTAGCTATGTATGAGATAGCTCTGAAGAAGTCATTCGAGGACTTCAGGTCCACGTGTATGCAGTAGTAATTCTGAGGTCTGTAAATGGCTCTTAACAGTCGTTCAACCATCTCTGCATCCCTGTATGCCATTATTGAAAATGCCAGAGGGAAATTTTCTTCCTTTTTAGTCAGTGGGGACATTATGTACCCCCTATAAGCTTGAAAAGCTTTGCAGTCAGAAGTCAGGTCGACGTACATTTGGTCACATATAGGAAATCCTATATTCCTAGCTCTGCTAATGGCTCTCTTTATAGCAAGCTTAGAACCATTAAAAATATCTAAACAGTTGACCTCTTCAACTCGAAGCATGGACGAAATTTGAGACAACGTCTTGACCATGTTCTTCTTTGAAAATGATATATCAAGCTGCAGTGGATTTAAGGAAGACTGGTCTGGGGATATAGTCCTGCCTGATTTGTTAAATCTGTCACGTATAGACCTTTCAACTGCCAGTCTGCTCAAACATGGTGTGGGGGGTAAGTACCGGTCAGAATGAAACTTGCTTTCATGACGCTCAGATAAAGACGTTGTTGGTATGCAGCTTATCACAAAGATGATGGTGAATACAACAATCATGAAGGCAACCATTAGATACAGTAATTGTTTCCGTGACGAGGCATTATGCAGAATCCTTGCAATTCTGCAGGTGAAAATAAACAGATATTTCTGAGCATCTATCAGTCTAGTAAACATATTGTAAACTAAATACAGATATTCCAGAGTATCTATCAGTATAGCAAACATATTGTAAAAGTAAAAATAGATACATCTAGTATATATCAGTCTAGTAACCATATTGTCAAATTAAAAACAGTTACTTCAGAGTACCTGTCAATATTTAAACAAAACAACTAACAAAACATACTTCAGAGTATCTATCAATCTAGTAAACATATTATACAACTAAAAACAGTTACTTCAAAGGACTTCTCAATCTAGTAAGCATTTTGCAAAAACTATAAAAAAACATAATTCATAGTATCTGCCAAACTAGTAAACATACTGTTAAACTAAAAACAGTTATTTCAGAGTACCTCTAAATCTAGTAAACATATTTTTTTTTTAAACGAACAAACATACTTCAGAGTATCTCTCAATCTAGTAAACATATTGAAAAAAAGATTTTAAAAAATACTACACAGTATCTATCAATCTAGTAAGCATATTTTAAAAAAAACATACTTCAGAGCACATACATATTGAAAAAAAACAACTAAAAAACGTACATAAGAGTCTCTATCAATCTAATTAGCATATTGAAACAAAAACTAAAAAAAAAAAAAATACTTCAGAATATCTATCAATCTAGTAAACATTTTGAAAAAAAAAAACAAAGTATGTTACTTTAGAGTATCTAGGAATCTAGTAAACATATTGAAAAAAAACCTAAAAAAAACATACTTTAGAGTTATTATAAATCTAGTCTTCTTCTTCTTCGATCCTTAACCACCGACCGTCAAAGCAGTCAGTGGCCATCACGCCTAGTGGCGTCTTGTAGGGCAACAACAAATTGATTCCACTTTGCACGGTCGGTGGCCATCCTTCGTACAGTGCCCCAACTCTGGTTCATTCTTTGCATCTCAGCCTCCACAGTCCTCCGCCAAGTTGTTTTTGGTCGGCCTCTCTTTCGCTTTCCTTCAGGGGTCCAAAGCATAGCTGTTCTTGTGATGGCATCGGGGTCTCTTCTGAGGACATGACCAACCCAGCTCCAGCGTCTGCCAGCTATGATGGTGTGCATGTCCTCTTGCTTGCTACGAGTAAGCAGATCTTGGTTGGTGATGGTATTCGGCCAAAAGATGCGGTGAATTTTTCTTAGTGATGTTGTGTGAAAAGAGGACAATTTTGACATTTCCTTCTCTGTGACTCTCCAGCATTCCGCACCATAGAGAAGCACAGAAAGCACGCAACTCTGGTATAATCTTAATTTTGTGCTTGTGCTGTATTGGGAGGACTTCCAGATGTTATTTAGGCTAAAGAAGGCTGTTCTTGCCTTATTCATTCTGATGTTGATGTCTTTGCCTGCCCCACCGTCTGGTGTTACTATGCTTCCTAGGTATGTGAAGGTATCTGTCTGTACCAATTGCTGATTCCTTACTGATATGGGCTCAGGGTTGCTCACATTGAGCGTCATGACCTCAGACTTCTTTAAATTGATGTTCAAGCCCACCTGCTGGCTAAATTTATTAAGTCTATCCGTTTTTTTTCCTGGATGTGTTGATGTGAATGTGCCAGCAGTGCAATGTCATCTGCATATTCCAGATCTTCCAATGTAGAAAATGTAGTCCATCTTATTCCTCTTGGACTGCCCTCTGTTGTCTGGCGCATCACCCAGTCTATGACTGTTAAAAAAAGAGTGGTTGATAAGGGGCATCCCTGTCGTACTCCTGTCTTCACCTCGAAGGTTAGGTTGCTCTGCCCAACACTACACGTAAAGTTGGCATAGAGGCTTTTTATGATTGTCACTATGCAGCTTGGAATTCCATAAGCCCTCAGTATTTTCCATAAACTGTCCCTATGTATGCTGTCAAAAGCCTTTTCAAAATCAACAAAATTTATGTAAAGCTGTCTTTGCCATTCTGAGCACTGCTCTATAATGTTCCTGAGAGTGAATATATGGTCTACATATCTTCTGTTCTTTCTAAATCCTGCTTGTTCTTTCCTCATTTTGTAGTCTACTGCCTTTGAAATTCTCTGTATAATTATCCTGCCTAGTATTTTGCTGGGAACTGAGAGAAGAGTGATTCCTCTCCAATTATTGCAGTCTGCAAGATCTCCCTTTTTGGGCAATTTGACAATTATTCCTTTGTTCCACTCTGATGGTGTTGTCCCCGTTTTCCACACTTGTGCAAATAGTGGTTCTAATAGTTCTGCTGCTAGCTCAGGGTCTGTCTTAAATAGCTCTGCATTTAAGTTATCATGGCCCGGAGCTTTACCGTTCTTTAACCCTTTGATTGCTGTGATGATTTCTTCTTTTCGTGGAATGTCTGTATTTACATCTAGATCGTTTTCAGCCTCAGGAACATTCAATTGTGTCTCTGGTATTTCCTTGTTCAGAGTTTCTCTGAAGTGTTCTGCCCATCTTGTTTCCTGTCCCTCTGCTGTCTTGATGAGATGTCCTTGCTTATCTCTTACTAATGTAATATTGTTTGCACCTTGTTTTCCGCTGATGAATTTAGTTATTTTGTTGGAAATTTCAATCCTGCCATCAAATTCACTTCTGTAATTTCTACGACTTCAGTGAACTTCCTTGACATCACTGTGACTATTAGCCCTACTGGTCTTAAAACGTCTGTTTATTATCAGACTACTGATGCTCACGGTTTCCTTCTTTATACTTCATCGCATCCTCTTAGTTGTAAAAATTCCATTCCCTTTTCTCAACTTCTTCGCTTGCGTCGGTTATGTCACGATGACGATGATTTCCATCAGGGAGCTCAAGAGGTGCTCGAGTTCTTTCGCCAACGTCTTTATCCAGAACATGTTTTATCTGATGCTCTTTATCGTATCACACGCGTCACTCGTCAGATTGCACTCACTACTAAACCTTCTGTCCAGTCTGACAGACTCAAACTGGTTCTAACTTTCCATCCTCACTGTCTGGCGGTGAAGAGAATTCTGTTTCGACATCTGCCTATTCTCCACTCTGATCCTGATACCAGAGAGTTGTTTCGTGATACACCTTTGGTAGCATATCGTAGGGATAAGAATTTTAGGGATATTCTTGTACACAGTCGTCTGCGACATACTAGCCCTTCATACTTTGGTACTAAACCGTGCCAACGCCGTATATGTAAGAGCTGTTCGTTTATACTCCAAATTCAGACAGTCACTTTTCCGAAAGAAAAATTTATCATTACAGAGTCTTTTACGTGCGAATCCAGAAACCTTATTTATGCTATCATCTGCAAGAGGTGCGGCATTACCTATATTGGTGAAACTGGCAGGCGTTTGGCAGACAGGTTTCGTGAGCACTTGAATGACATCTATCATGGCAAACATTTACCGGTGGCCCTTCATTTCAATAGGCCTGACCATTCAGATAAATCCGATATCCATGTCACGGCCCTCCGTTCATGTGTCGGGGATGACAGGACTCGCTTTTCATTAGAGAATCGTCTTATTTTTCAATTAGGCGTTTATGTCCTGAAGGTCTCAATGTTCAACATCATTTTGCATAAATTCTGGTAGCTTTTCTCTCTCTTTCATTCTTCTTTATTCGTTGTTTTTTCGATCTATCTTCTTATGTTTTAGTTTTGGTTCGTTTCATATCCTTTTGTATCTCTAAAAACTGTCGCTATCTTACACGTCACTTCCTTCGAGATTACTTGAAGAGAGGACTGCGATCTTGTGTTTTCCGAGCATTTACAGTTCTAGCTAAGTGACTTGTTCCGAAGTTTTGTTCATTCTCTTTTTTTTTCGTATCGTTTATTATTTAATTTCTTGATTCGGTATTTCTGTTAGGTTTTTCGATTTTCTTGTGTTATCATTGTACTTTTCCCATCTGCTTGTATCGCTCATTTTGTATTGTTTCTTATCATCGTATGTTTTTGTAGTACCTATTACTATATGTAATTCTTGTCTTTGTCACCTGTTTGTGGCTGACGAAGGGTAAAACCCGAAACGTCCCTTATCTCATGTGAACTGTTATTTGTAAAACTGATTCAATACCTTTTTATTAGTTTATAAACTTATATTCTTTACCAGTTTTACAGCAGCCCCTTAATTTATAAACGATCAGTTAAATTCCTTCATTTCCCTTTAGCTTCCCAATGAACATAGGCCTTCAATAAACTCATTCCAAGTCCTTCTGTCCCATGCCATCAGCTCAAGATTTTTTCATGTCTTCCTCATTCCTTTCATTTCTGTCTCCAGTTCTCGTCTCCATGTTTTTTTTCCTCCCTCTACCTCTCTCTCTCTCTCTCTCTGGGGATTTCAGTACAACGACTGCCTTGTAAGTGCTATAATACAGGTTTCGTCAGTGTATGTCATCTTGTAAATGCTATAATACAGGTTTCGTCAGTGTATGTCATCTTGTAAATGCTATAATACAGGTTTCGTCAGTGTTTGTCATCTTGTAAATGCTATAATACAGGTTTCGTCAGTGTATGTCATCTTGTAAATGCTATAATACAGGTTTCGTCAGTGTATGTCATCTTGTAAATGCTATAATACAGGTTTCGTCAGTGTATGTCATCTTGTAAATGCTATAATACAGGTTTCGTCAGTGTATGTCATCTTGTAAATGCTATAATACGGGTTTCGTCAGTGTCATTTCCATCACAAGCTTCTTCTTCTCATCTCTTCCTCCACTGGTACTTGTCTATATTTTGTCATCAGTTCCACATTAGTGATATTGTTGTACCATTGCAATCCTTCAACCCAAACACCCATTGATGAAGATCTGAAACTTCATGGCTGTTGCTTGTGTTGGTAATCATGCTGCAGAGCCACACAATAGGATTGACTTGTGTTACTTGAGTGATAAGGAAAATGGTTCAGGATAAGTAAGAAATCCAGTAGTTCTCAATCATTTTGATTTTGTCACATCCCTCCCGATCTAAACAACAAAACCATTATTTATACTCTTCATTACAACGAACAAATATTTCTTATAATTTATTAAAGAAAAAAAAAAGAACATATTATTGACATATTAACTGACTGCCTTTTTACATTTTATGGATAAAACATATTTCTTGGACACCTGATGAGCCACATGTTATAACATTTCGTGGCGTGATGATCACTGCGAAAACAGGCTGATTACTCAGGCATGTCATAAGAGGCTGTGAGGCTGTCCATGAAACTGATGATATTATGTGAAACAAATGGCTAAAGAAAACCATCACAGCAAGAGTAAATGAAGAGCTTTGGCGTAAGATTGCACTGCAGACTGTGGTCGCCCCATGCTTCGTAAGAAGCATAAAAGGATGATGATGATGATAATGGCAAGAAGCACTGGAGTAAACATTTTTTTTTTTTAAATAAATAAAATACTATCCTAATAGAAAATACAGGCAACACATATTTATTGAGTTCCATAAGGAAATAATTAATTCTTATTTGATTAATGTTCTTTGTTCATTATGCTATATTTAAAAAACGTTACACATTTTCACATTTTTTTCCGATTGCAATGACGGTGCAAAATATGGATCATGCGCGGGTGGATATTAATACCCGAGTTATATGTTTGACTAGAGATATTGATCAAGACCTAATCGATGAATGGTTCTTGGGAAACAAAGATTGCAGTATGCATACACTATGATATGAGGCAGACCAGAAATCAAAAGCATAATTTAAAGATTAGAAACAGAAAATTGGACAGTAGCTTGGGATAAAAGTCTTATAGGAAGACACACATATAAATTATTCAAAACTCCAACAAGAACATGCCAAGTATCTAGAGTATTTTTTTTTTTTTCGTACGCCCGCTAATACTCGAGGCGAAATCTCAGGTTATTTTTTATGTCTAACGTGACATTGATTTTTACGTGAGTATCCTATTTTCTTGTACAGAGACAAGTGTCCCTCGCCATTCAGGCAGATACTCGCCGTTTTCGGAGGTACCCATTAGAGCTGGGTCGGATCAGGAGCCGCCAGTCCCTGGTCGACGACACTCCTTCAAATGTCCTCGCCAGGTCTCGAGTTAATCCAGTCCAAATCCAGGTCGACGAAAAATCCTCAAATGCCGTCGCCCGGGTTTGATCCTGAATCACCCGGTCGCCAGAGCGGTGTTGTAACCACTACGCTAGCGCGGCTCCATCTAGAGTATTAAAAATTCACAGCAATAAGAAACTGCTCAGATTAAACCTAGGAACAGGTTATTTTAGGACAGAATACCCTATCAGTTCATATTGCTGCAAGAAAATAATATAGGTCACTTCCTACTAAAATGTAAGAGGTATGAACAACACAGAATCCCAATATTAGAACATCTACAGATATGAAAGTCACTCATTACCACGCAACAAGTGCTGAGACGAGACAGACCAAGGAAAATGCACAGTATAGTGCAGGGGCACACACAAAAACAATCAAATTAATTGATCATCATAAAATACTACTGGGAAGCAATGGTAAAAAGTACAATTATTTAATCGTATTCAAAGGTTGTAGATTTCTCATCGTAGCTGAAGACCACCAAAAAAGCATAAACCAAACAAGGGGTAGAAAACATTGCAAACAAAAATTCATACCATAAACACAAACCATGTTACACTATGAAAACAAAACGTGTTACACTATGAAAAGAAAACCTGTCACACTATTAAAAACTGAACCAGTCATATTATAAAAACAAAACATGACACACAATGAAAACAAAACATGTCACAGTAGAAAACAAAAGAATGTCACACTATAAAAACAGAGCCTTTCACACTATCAAAATAAAAGCCTGTCACTATAAAAACTCAAGATATCACACAATAAGAAAAATGCACGTAACACTTTACAAATAAAGCTGTCACACTATAAAAACTTAATTGTGACACTTGTGGTGAAGTGGGATGTTATAAATATTTATAGGGGACTTAGTGTACTGACTGAGATCAGCTGTGAAGGTATCTATATCTATTAAAAGTAGTGTATTATAGATAACCTTACTTGCTACCACATATCTCTTTATCTCAGTCAGAATTATTCTGGAATAGTGTGATGCTACGTTATGTGTCTAGGGTATGTGTATGAAGAAGTGTAAGTCACAACAACAGACAGATAAACAATTTAATGTAATCCACTACTCTTGACAACACTGTGACACTCACATACATATAACACTCTATGAGAATATCTTAAAGGAGGCACTGATAACTTTCAAAT
This sequence comes from Oreohelix idahoensis, assembly GCA_024509875.1. Lineage (NCBI taxonomy): Eukaryota > Metazoa > Mollusca > Gastropoda > Stylommatophora > Oreohelicidae > Oreohelix > Oreohelix idahoensis. Next base: position 90,114 of record JAMPIV010013306.1, read on the forward strand.
AACAATATGTATTCATTACTGGCATGAATGAATATGTGTCCTGATTCAACTACAAGGGAATCAGGAATCACAATCAATTTAAATTACAAGTTATGTACAGAATGTATTTAATATGAATATTGTAGTGACATATATTATTACAAATGTTCTATGTGTGTCAGTTGTGTAGTAGTAAAATGAGGTAATACTGGTTTTGTTTTGTTCAAGCTCTGTTGGTATTTGTCATCATGACTTCAATAGTTTGTCTTTAGGGACTAGTATTGGAGATGTTCACAGTTCCTGATTTTAAGACAAGTAAATTCCCCTCTGAATAGTATTTTTATAAAGTTATTTCAAGATGAGGGGACATAATGTTGAGCTCAGCTGGCCAACTCTGCTTATCTTGAGTGATGGCGGCAGGAGAGGACTCCTCTGCTCGAATTCTCTTCTGGGCTCTGGAGACACCTCACTGATAGTTAAAAAGACCAAGGAGTATGCTGTCCGACTCTGGATTCAGCAAATCTCTGACCAGATGCTGCTCAGTACCATCAAGACCACTGTCCCTGAAATCAAGAAGGATGTACCTTCTACTTCATAACTAATTTATATTCTCTTTTACACTGATCACAATACAGCACAAACATTGCGTTCAGAGCGTTAGGCCAACAGTCAGCTTCATCTGAAATACTTTATACCAGCATTACCATCCTTAATGGTCACTACGCCTCTGCACTTCCAGCATTATTTCTTTCTAGTCAATCATCCAGGTGTCAGTGTACTGTTTGGCCATTCCATGCCGTTTTACTTCTCTCCGACACCCTCTGTTCAGGCTGGAGCATTTTAGGCTTTACCTCACGTTTGCCACTGAACTACACATATATATACAGGCATAAATCAACAATTCACATTCAATTTTCATTAAAAGATATTAAATGGTTCAAGCTTACCACAATTCATACGAATAACACAGATACGTTGATTAGCAATGAATTCTGGCACAAATTTCCATCTGCTTATCTTCCAGGCTTTTATTGAGCAAAATTTTAGCTGGCTTCAACGCACTGATGCTTTATCAAGCTATTTTAAACAAGTGGTCTCGAACTAACGCTCCCAAGTGTGTATATCAGCGAGACTGGCCAATGAGCCACGTTTCGACAAGTGTTTGAAAAAATGTTATCTTTTCCCGTCTCCCCTAACAACCAAGATAGTATTTATAGCCCGACCAATCGTGGTTAGGCTTTCATTTGTTGCGCTCCAATCAATTTGGAGTTTACATGGTAGGCTATTTATGTAACGTAAGGTTTTTTTCAAACACGTTATAAAAAAATTTTATGAGCAGAAATGATTTTATGCTGTCAGGCACCCCCAATATTTTATTTTGGGTATAATTTATTAATTCCTGGACTATTTGCGTAACGTTTTACATATTATTTGTCAGCAAGCCCTAAGGAACCCCATTTTCCCACTTTAAAAGAGCTACGTGGCTGCGTTCAAAATATGTATTTTCTACCTCCTGTTTCGAAGATAAGCTGTCTGGGTACTGTTATGTGTTCAAACGTAAACCCATCTATTGTTATCTTTTCTAATAAGAGTCTGTTATGATTTATAAACCTAACTCTGGGAAAGGGTAGTGTATTTTATCACTGTCCGTCTGAAAAAGTTAGTGCTTGTAGACTTACACGCGTGATGCCAGCATTTGTATATCGCGCGTCGCGTGTTGCATGCGTTCCTGATTTTCAGCCCTCCCTTCTCGCTATCCTTTTGTCCATCTGTTCGTTCGTTTTGGTAACGTAATATAATTAATGTTAGGATTAATTTAGGTCATTACGCAGTACGTCTCAATGTTTTTTCCAAGAAATACAGCACACGTTTCATTGAAGAAAGCGGGTAATAATACAGTAAGCTTTTATATCAACGTGAAAGCGTTACAATTTGCAGACGAAGCAGAAAACAAGGGGGATTTCGAGTACATTCCTTGTGACAGCACTGTCATTTTACCATTGCTCTTCTCTTTATTAATTTTATTTGTTAGGCTTCATATTTACCTAATAATTTATATATGTGGATTAGAATATTTCATGACACCTCCCCTCTTAAAACAGACATTATATGTCAGTCCTTTATTCTATATACACATATAGAAATTTATTATTATTTCTGGGGTTTACGGTGATTCTCATCACACGGATGGCGGCTTAAAAAATCCGCTCCCAGATTGGTTTTTCCAGATATATATTCAATGCTAAAATTATATGGAGCCAGAAGCAAAGACCATCGGAGTAACCTAGAGTTCTCATGCTTAGCCTGTGCTAAGAACGATAAAGGTTTGTGGTCAGTTTGCAACTTAAATGCCTTCCCATATAGATAAATATTGAATTTCTTTATTGCCCATATTACTGCAAGACATTCTTTTTCGCTAGTTGAGTAGTTGATTTCAGCTTTATTCAACTTTCTGCTAGCATATGCCACTGGGCTTAATTCCCCATCCAATGCATCTGATTTCTGTAGTAAAGTTGCACCTAACCCAATATTACTTGCATCCGTCCTTACTATGAATTCTTGACTTAAGTCAGGTAATTTCAAAATGGGTTTACTTGTGAGCTTTTCCTTCAATTCTTGGTAAGTCATTTCACATTGTGGTGTCCATGTAATGCGATCTGGAAGTCCTTTACGTGTCAATTCCGTTAAAGGTGCACATATGGAATTAAAGTTTTTGATATACTTCTGGTAGAAACCACATAATGAGACAAAGGATCTCACGTCCTTCTTGGTTTGTGGTCTCGGGGCTTTCTGTAGTTTCTCTAAATTCTTTGGGTCAGGGGTCATGTTTCCCTGATAAACTGTGTGTCCCAAAAATTCCAATTCTTTACATCCAACGCAACATTTGGTTGGTCGGGCTGTTAAATTTGCCTCCCTAAGTCGATCAAACAGCATGTTCAGAGAGTCAATGTGTTCCTCAAATGTTTCTGTTGCTATAAGGATATCATCCATAAAATTTGTTATACAGGGATTATTCAGAGGATCCAATAATTTTCTCATCATTCTAGAGAAGACACTAGGCGCATTCTTCAATCCAAATGGCAATCTATTAAACTCATAGTGTCCTTCTGAGGTACTAAAAGCTAGGTATGGTCTAACCTCAGGCTTTACGGGAATCTGATAGTATCCTTTACTCAGATCCACTTTTGAGAAATATTTAGCTTTATTTAGCCTGGCAAACAGCTGATTTGTATCCGGCAATGGATCCACCTGTCCTTCTGTAATAGCGTTCAGTCTCCTGTAATCTATACAGAGTCTATGTTCTCCAGAGGGCTTCCTTAAGAGTACCACCCCGGAACTATACGAAGACTCACTGTGCGAAATAATTCCTTCCTTCAATAGATAGTCTATCTCTTCCTTCAAAGCTTTTTCCTTAGCAAACGGAATCGAATATGGTTTCATACAGACAGGTGTGGAGTCTATGAGTTTCATATCATATTCCAATAGGTTTGTATGCCCTGGTCGGTCTGTTAACACCTCTGCATGATTATTTAGAACCTGTTGCACTCTCTCTTTCTGAGTTTTCGTTAAATGTGTACTGATTTTCACCTGTGCTGCTGTCTCACAGGGGTGTAATGGATATTCAAATGATGAAAGTGGTTCCTTTTTCATCTCCATGGCGATGGACAAGGTCAACAAGTGTGTCTCTTCCTGATGTTCTCTTTCCAAATATTTCTTCAGGAGATTCACATGATAGATTTTTTCTTTCCCCTTCTTATCTATCTTATAATTTGTTCTAGACACCTTCTCTAGAACTGTATATGGACCCTGCCATCCAATTTGTAACTTATTCTGACTCCCAGGCAAAAGAAGCAGTACTTTCTCTCCCACAGCCAGATTTCTGTCCTTCGCCTTCCTGTTATAATAGGCAGCATGTTTCTTCCTGGCTTGTTTCAAATTTTCATTGGCAAGTTTCCAGCCAGTTTTCAACCGAGTGGTCAGCTCATTCACATATTGGTATGAAGATGTAATGTTTTCCTCTGCCTTTTCATCAGTCCACGTTCTTAACAAAGCTACATATGGACCTTTAATTGTGTGGACCTATTTGTCCATGCACCGGTATGGTCTCTTCCACTTGAAGCTTTATAGTGATGATTTTTCCTCCCAGAATTATCATTCACAAAACGACCGCTACCAATTCTTTTGGGGCTTTCTCCCCTCTTAAAATTCTTGATGAGATATTTCCTCTCTGCATCCTCTTCCTCCAGTTTGTTTAAGTCCGATTGAGGGATTTTCGGCTTATCCTGGGGTAAGACATCTTTTTGCACTCTCCGCATAGTGGCCATTGTAAAACAGTTAAGTGAAGCTTGTCCGTGAAAAGGGGCTTCCCATTCCATTTGGTCCACTTTATCAAATCTATTTTTCCTTTTATTGTCAGGCCTGATTTTGCCCCATGGCGTGTCCAGGTCCTGATCCATGTTCCCACTTGTGGGTGTTCCCTCATGTGCTATGCTACACCTTTCTACAAAATTTTCAATGTCCCATCTTGCTTTGGGCCAATAATAATTGTGAGCCACCTTTTGAATGATGGTACCTATCTTCTCATGGTCCCCATCTGGTTTCACATGTAGACTCCTTATTAATTCTGTCCTGTATCTTTTTGGAAGAACCAGCTGTCCGTGACCATGGGATCTAGTTCCGGCCTTCCTATACATCAACTTGTTTTTTCATGTAAAAAATCTCCCTTGCCTGGAGTTGTATGACAAGTTGACAATTTTCTGAAACAAGGCTTGAGTGTTTTATCCCCAGCCTGTGCCTTCCTCATCTCTTCTGGAGTGGTATCTAACATAATATCCTCCTCCTGTCTTGAGGTCGACCTGACCTGAAGGGTTGCCATATACACAGGTTTCCTTCTGCAACGGTCAGTGTCATGATTGTCCATCTGACAATTTTTACACCACCTTTTTCCTTGGTTGAAAGATTTTCTTTCATCATATTTCCTTTCATCGAATTGTGGGAATTTATTTTTATTGTCATACCGTGGCCTATCAAATTGGTGCTTACCTTTATTTTGATCCCTAGGATCAAATTTATTAAAGTTCTGTGGTGCCCTAAAGTTATCCACCTGTTTCTTTTTATTACCTGTTACCTCTGCTTGAGCTGCTTGATACCTTTCAGCAACATTTAGCAACTCACCCAGCCTCTCTGCACCTTGTTCCATGAGAAACTTTCTCAGGTCTGGAGCCATGGACTCTCTTAGTTGCTCTATAAGGACCATTTCCTTAAGATCTTGGGTTTTCCCCAGAGAAGTCCATTTCTCCAAGTATGTCTCTATTCGTGCAGAGAATTGGTGATAGGTTTCACCTGACAGTAGTTTAGCATTCCTAAATTTTTTCCTGTAAAACTCTGCATTCTTTTCATACCTTAACAAAAGAGCCTGCTTTAGCATGTCATAATTTTCCTGATCACCTCTGCTCATTTTTGCAAAAACTTCATAAGCTGCCCCACGAAGTCCCTGAGATAACTTTAAGCTCCACCTTTCTCTCTCTAACCCATACGTGGTAGCTAATAGTTCGTACCTATTTATATAGCTCTCAATATCATCGTCTTTCTCAACAAAATGATCTAAATGAAAGTTCATAGCTGAGATTGAGGCTCCTTGAGTAACCGTAGCATCAGAGGCAAAGGGACTGGCACCATTTTCAGGAGCATGGCCTTGAAACTCAAACTCCCTTAGTCGTAACTCATGTTCCCTTTGTAATCTTTTATCTTCTGCTTCCCTTTCTGCAGCTAATCTCTTCTCTTCTCTTTCTGCAGCTAATTTCTTCTCTTCTCTTTCTGCAGCTAATTTCTTCTCTTCCCTTTCTGCAGCTTGTCTTCTTTCCTCGGCTTCCAATGCTTTTGCCTCTTTGTCAGCCTCAATCTGCAACCTCTTAGTCTCAGCCTCAGCTTGCAACCTCTTAGTCTCAGCCTCTAACTTTCTTTCGGCCTCTTTTTCTAATCTTCTTTCTTCGCGTTCAATAAATTTGTCACATTCCGTTGTGACATAGGCAACCATAACTTGCCCATCTAATCCTAACTCTTTTGCAGTCTGAACCGCAGCAGATCGAAATTTGGCCAGGTCCGCCATTGTCTATTATGTAAATTTATACAATGTCTAACCAACAATTCAATCTCTAATGGACAACACAGGCACCGTGAGCTCAACCTTATTTAATTCCACCCAAGGATACCTTTTAATTCTTATATTCCCTGAAGTGAATTACCCCCAATATTTTTAATAGGAAAAGATTCAAAATCCCAAGAGCGAGACCCCAATATATGTGGTGAAGTGGGATGTTATAAATATTTATAGGGGACTTAGTGTACTGACTGAGATCAGCTGTGAAGGTATCTATATCTATTAAAAGTAGTGTATTATAGATAACCTTACTTGCTACCACATATCTCTTTATCTCAGTCAGAATTATTCTGGAATAGTGTGATGCTACGTTATGTGTCTAGGGTATGTGTATGAAGAAGTGTAAGTCACAACAACAGACAGATAAACAATTTAATGTAATCCACTACTCTTGACAACACTGTGACACTCACATACATATAACACTCTATGAGAATATCTTAAAGGAGGCACTGATAACTTTCAAATAACAATATGTATTCATTACTGGCATGAATGAATATGTGTCCTGATTCAACTACAAGGGAATCAGGAATCACAATCAATTTAAATTACAAGTTATGTACAGAATGTATTTAATATGAATATTGTAGTGACATATATTATTACAAATGTTCTATGTGTGTCAGTTGTGTAGTAGTAAAATGAGGTAATACTGGTTTTGTTTTGTTCAAGCTCTGTTGGTATTTGTCATCATGACTTCAATAGTTTGTCTTTAGGGACTAGTATTGGCGATGTTCACAGTTCCTGATTTTAAGATAAGTAAATTCCCCTCTGAATAGTATTTTTTATAAAGTTATTTCAAGATGAGGGGACATAATGTTGAGCTCAGCTGGCCAACTCTGCTTATCTTGAGTGATGGCGGCAGGAGAGGACTCCTCTGCTCGAATTCTCTTCTGGGCTCTGGAGACACCTCACTGATAGTTAAAAAGACCAAGGAGTATGCTGTCCGACTCTGGATTCAGCAAATCTCTGACCAGATGCTGCTCAGTACCATCAAGACCACTGTCCCTGAAATCAAGAAGGATGTACCTTCTACTTCATAACTAATTTATATTCTCTTTTACACTGATCACAATACAACACAAACATTGCGTTCAGAGCGTTAGGCCAACAGTCAGCTTCATCTGAAATACTTTATACCAGCATTACCATCCTTAATGGTCACTACGCCTCTGCACTTCCAGCATTATTTCTGTCTAATCAATCATCCAGGTGTCAGTGTACTGTTTGGCCATTCCATGCCGTTTTACTTCTCTCCGACACCCTCTGTTCAGGCTGGAGCATTTTAGGCTTTACCTCACTTTTGCCACTGAACTACACATATATATACAGGCATAAATCAACAATTCACATTCAATTTTCATTAAAAGATATTAAATGGTTCAAGCTTACCACAATTCATACGAATAACACAGATACGTTGATTAGCAATGAATTCTGGCACAAATTTCCATCTGCTTATCTTCCAGGCTTTTATTGAGCAAAATTTTAGCTGGCTTCAACGCACTGATGCTTTATCAAGCTATTTTAAACAAGTGGTCTCGAACTAACGCTCCCAAGTGTGTATATCAGCGAGACTGGCCAATGAGCCACGTTTCGACAAGTGTTTGAAAAAATGTTATCTTTTCCCGTCTCCCCTAACAACCAAGATAGTATTTATAGCCCGACCAATCGTGGTTAGGCTTTCATTTGTTGCGCTCCAATCAATTTGAAGTTTACATGGTAGGCTATTTATGTAACGTAAGGTTTTTTTCAAACACGTTATAAAAAATTTTATGAGCAGAAATGATTTTATGCTGTCAGGCACCCCCAATATTTTATTTTGGGTATAATTTATTAATTCCTGGACTATTTGCGTAACGTTTTACATATTATTTGTCAGCAAGCCCTAAGGAACCCCAAAAATACTAATTTAAAGGAGCTACGTGGCTGCGTTCAAAATATGCAATTTCTTCTACCTCCTGTTTCGAAGATGTGCTGTCTGGGTACTGTTATGTGTTCAAACGTAAACCCATCTAATTGTTATCTTTTCTAATAAGAGTTTGTTATGATTTATAAACCTAACTCTGGGAAAGGGTAGTGTATTTTATCACTGTCCGTCTGAAAAAGTTAGTGCTTGTAGACTTACACGCGTGATGCCAGCATTTGTATATCGCGCGTCGCGTGTTGCATGCGTTCCTGATTTTCAGCCCTCCCTTCTCGCTATCCTTTTGTCCATCTGTTCGTTCGTTTTGGTAACGTAATATAATTAATGTTAGGATTAATTTAGGTCATTACGCAGTACGTCTCAATGTTTTTCCAAGAAATACAGCACACGTTTCATTGAAGAAAGCGGGTAATAATACAGTAAGCTTTTATATCAACGTGAAAGCGTTACAATTTGCAGACGAAGCAGAAAACAAGGGGGATTTCGAGTACATTCCTTGTGACAGCACTGTCATTTTACCATTGCTCTTCTCTTTATTAATTTTATTTGTTAGGCTTCATATTTACCTAATAATTTATATATGTGGATTAGAATATTTCATGACAACACTATACAAACAAAGCCTGACATACTATAAAAACAAAGCCTGTCACACAATAAAAACAAAGCCTATCCCGCTAAAGTAAAGCCTGTCACACAATAAAAACAAAGTCTGTCACATCATAAAAACCTGTTATACTATAAAAACAAAGCATGTCCCATCATAAAAAAACAAAGCCTGTCACATTATAAAAGCCTGTAACAATATAAAAATTAAAGCTCTCACACTATAAAAACAAAGCCTGTCACAATATAAAAATTAAATCTGTCACACTATAAAAACAAAGCCTGTCACATTATAAACACACAGCCTGTCACACTATAACAATAAGCCTTTTGTAGTGGGTTTGATGGTATTGTATGGTGGTGATATTTCTAAGTGTGATGCATGAGGTCAGCTGTGAAGGCTCCTGAGATAAAATGTAGCTGTGAATTGTCAGAAGGCCCTTCTTGCTACCACTACGACCTCACACCTATCTTTTTTTTACTAATGAATGTGGCTACGTTAAATGTCTAGGGTAATGATATGTAATGTGTTGTGGTAGTTTTCAGACACACACACACAGATATTTACTAAGTCTAATAATATTAATAAAATGTTATAATACACGGAACTAACTCAGTTGTGTAAAATTTTGATAGTAATTTTCTTACATTTATTTGTTCTGGACCAAGGTTTTATTTTGGCCAGAACATATGAAAGGTTTAGAAATTATGAAAAAATGCATGAATATTACATAATAAATGCAAGGTGTGTACATATATATGTTACTAGACTAGTTAATATTATTATTGGTTATAGTAGTAATCTATTGTGGGAGAACTTTTAATGGATGTGCTGTTGGGGTGGCCTCATCACTCCCTGTCTATGGCGATTACACATTGTCCAGTTAATTGATGGAATTTTTATGGGTGTGTTAGGAAATAAGTTGAGTTGGTGAACTCTCAGCAGACCAGGCGCTCACGTAACTTGAAGGTGTAGCTCTGGTGCTGAGATCTGGTGGCCCCACCTCTCCGTGCTTGGGGGCAATATCAGAAGTCTGGTGGCCCCACCTCTCCGTGCTTGGGGGCAATATCAGAAATATGGTGGCCCCACCTCTCCGTGCTTGGGGGCTATAATAGGCTGCTCTGACCAAAAAATACTGCACGGTTCCACTCTGGTAAAATTCAACAACTCATTTGACACCGCATTGGTGCCAACTGAAACTCACAGCTCTGCAATCAAAGTATTAGTCATGTGTCAGAATTCCATCCTCTAACCATTTCTGGACACAACACTACACAACAACAACACCACATAGACGGGTCAGATCTTTCTGACCAAACAACACATCTTACCAAGTTGGTTTCACATAGGCTAAGTTCTCCCAGACTACAGATTCTGAAATATGTTCATTAGCTTCCTGCCATAAAATAGGATAGGTGATATGTTTCACTGATCTCAACACTTGATCTGTCCTTCCTAATCCTTGCTGGAGTTTATGTATTTTATTTGTCTCTAGACCCTGAACTGGGGCGGGGGGGTCTAGAGCGAACCCTTACTTGTTGTAAGGAACAGATTATGCTATTGCAGTATCAAATCACTCGAACCTTAAACAAATATTAAAATGTACAAAGAAATAATTTCAGTCTTACCAGAATTATGAATATAGTACACAGTTAAATAAATGCTAGCAAAACTCAGCTGAGCTGCTGGCCTTATGATGGCGTCCCTCTAAATATTTCAATAGCTTCTGGGAATTACACCACTTAATAATTCACTGTGTCTACAAGGACAACTTATACTGAATGGCACAAAATGCGCGTCTGAGCGCCGATAATATCTTCATCTAGGGCCAATCACTGCCTTTTCTTTTTTCAAATTCAAATATCCTACCAAAAGTCATTTCAGTCAGACCTCAGTCAAGTATGCCTTATTGTCTGTTGGTCCGTCCGTCTCTACTTGCGTTTCACAAAAAAAAAAAAAACTTGTTTTTTTAACCAACCCTGCCTTCCCCTACACAATTTCGCCTTTAAAGTTATTTTTAGCCACAATTCACCATCCCACCCCGTCTCTTCATTCCACTAGATTTTAGCACTTGCGTCTTCAAGGCCACAACTTTTTGAAAATTAGTGACATGTTTTATCTCAATGCAGACGTTCGCTGATATGAACAACACAGTCTTTTGTCAATATCTTTCGTATTATCTGTCCGTCTGTATAAATGAAAGCATATTATTTCACTGCTCAAGATGGGCCATCCGGCCAGCTAGGTTTTATATTCCTAACATTATTATTAAGAAAAGTTATTTTTCAAATATTTTCTAGAATTTTCTGGAATGCGCTCATCACTGCATTCAAATAAACGGGCTAAGTTATCGCAAAAGCGTCCAATAAATGACTGTGGCGTATAATATCCAAGGTCCCTTTTGTCGATTTCTTTACTTTATGTCAACTTGGGGACGTGACTTTTTCCTCCTTTCCCCACCAATTTGCGTCCTTTTAGCATTGCTAGTTTCAAGCACGCGTTCAGTCAGATTTTTCCTTTTGATCGTTTTGCCTTCAAGTCTAACAATTTAATTTCCATGGCGGGTGATGACCCGCGGCGTGGGCGATCATGTATTCTAGCAGCTTACGCATTAGTTTTTATCCCTACGTTGTATCATTGGAGATATTTTAACGTTGTATCACGGTTAATTTTTTGACACATCTCCCCACTTGAAAACATGCCTACGGCAAGTTCTAAAACCAGTGATACACATAGATAAAATCTCTCCTTACGCCTGCCATTACTCTAATTTTGATCACAGGGGTGCCGACTGAGGAAATCTGCACCGACATTCAATTTGCCTGGGATATATTGGATACTAAACTGATAAGGTTGAAGCAATAAAGACCACCTCAGCAATCTTGCGTTTTCATGCTTAGCCTGAGATAAGAATACGAGAGGCTGATGGTCCGTCTCGACCACAAAAGTCCTACCATACAGATAGATTTGAAACTTCTTTATTGCCCAGACTAACGCTAAACATTCTTTTTCGCTTGTGGAGTATCCTTGTTCCGCCTTATTCAATTTGCGGCTTGCATAAGCGACTGGTTTCAGTTCCCCATCAGGTGAAGATGATCTTTGCAACAAAGCCGCTCCGAGTCCTACATTACTTGCATCGGTTCTTAAGACAAAGTCCTGTGTCAAATCAGGTAGTTTGAGAATAGGCTTGCTAGTGAGTTTTTCCTTTAAGTCTTGGAACGCTAATTCACTTTGCGCAGTCCAATTAATTTTATCTGGAAGTCCCTTGCGAGTCAGATCAGTCAGAGGAGCACAAATAGAGTTAAAATCTTTGATATATTTTTGATAAAATCCGCATAACGACACGAATGATCGCACATCCTTTTTTGTTTGTGGTCTAGGTGCTCTCTGCAGTTTTTCCAAGTTCTTGGGATCAGGGGTCATGCTACCCTGATATACAGTGTGTCCCAAGAATTCCAACTCTTTGCATCCAATGCAACATTTTGTTGGCCTAGCAGTCAAGTTCGCCTCCCTAAGCCTATTAAATAACATTTCTAGAGCTTCAATGTGTTCTTCAAATGTCTCTGTGGCGACGAGAATATCATCCATGAAATTCGTGATACATGGGTTATTCAGGGGATCCAACAATTTGCGCATCATCCTTGAAAATACACTCGGAGCATTTTTCAGTCCGAATGGTAGCATGTTGAATTCATAATGTCCATCCGAAGTGCTAAAAGCCAAATAAGGTCTCACTTCAGGCTTCACTGGGATCTGGTAATAGCCTTTACTAAGATCCACCTTTGAAAAGTATTTTGCCTTGTTCAGTCTGGCAAATAACTGTTTTGTGTCTGGTAATGGATCCACTTGTCCTTCTGTGACAGCATTCAGTTTCCTGTAATCTATGCACAGTCTGTGTTCCCCAGACGGTTTTCTCAACAATACGACACTAGAGCTAAAAGATGATTCACTGTGTGAAATAATCCCCTCCTTCAACAAATAATCTATTTCTTCCTTCAATGCCTTCTCCTTCGCAAACGGAATAGAATAGGCTCTCATACAGATTGGGTTTGAGTCTACCAGTTTCATGTCATACTGTAGCAAATTTGTATGGCCTGGTTTATCTGTTAATACATCTGTATGTTCCTCCAGAACCTGTTGAACTCTCTCCCTCTGGTTTTTAGTCAGGTGCTTACTGACTTTTACCTGTGCTGCTGTTTCACAAGGATGTAATGGGTATTCATGTGAGGTGAGTGGTTCCTTTTGCATTTGAGTTGCGATAGCTAAGGTCAGTAAGGGGGTGCTTTCCTGGAGTGGTCTGTCCAGATACTTCTTTAACAGGTTTACATGATAAACTTTCTCCTTCCCCTTTTTGTCAATTTTATAGTTTGTTCTAGACACCTTCTCTAGAACCGTATATGGACCTTGCCATCCAATTTGTAATTTATTCTGGCTCCCGGGTAGTAGAAGCAGCACCTTCTCTCCCACTGCCAGTTCTCTGTCCTTTGCCTTCCTATTAAAATATGCTGCATGTTTCTTCCTGGCTTGTTTCAAATTATCATTTGCCAGTTTCCATCCAGCTTTCAAACGAGTGGTCAGTTCGTTCACGTATTGATAAGATGAGGTAACAGTCTCTTCCGCCTTCTCATCTGTCCAGGTCCTTAATAGGGCTTCTAATGGACCTTTTATTGGCCTCCCAAATAGCAGAGTTGCGGGAGCCATCCCGGTTGAACTATGTGGTACCTCCCGGTACGCAAACAATGCGGCGGGCAGGAATTGATCCCACAGATCCGGTTTTTTCGTGTGCCAGCTTTCTCAGGATAGAAATGAGAGTCCCGTTGAACCTCTCTACCTGGCCGTTCCCTTGCGGATGGTACGGACTACAATGAAAGTGTCTGGCTTGAAATAGCTTAAAAACTTCTTCCGTTAGTTTCCCCTTGAACTGAGAACCATTATCCGTCAAGATTTGATGCGGGAATCCTAATCGGGTAAATATTGTAAGTAGTGCCTCTGCTACATGTTTTGAATCAATTGATGGCAGGGCTACCGCCTCTCCCCACATAGAACAAGTGTCCACCAGAGTAAGGATGTAACTGTTCCTCCTCTTGGTCCGAGTGAGAGGTCCTACAATATCCACTGCAACCCTCTCAAAAGGTGTTCCCACTATGGGCATTTCCCCTAGAGTTGCAGGAGCAGTCCAGTGCTTTGGAGCTACCCTTTGACATTCTGGGCAGGATTTGACATATCTTTTTATATCCTCCGTTATCCCTGGCCAGAAGTAATGACAAGCTATACGCTGTCCTGTGGCGCTGATCCCCATGTGACCACTGAAGGGAATCGCATGCCCGAGTTCCATCACTTTATCCCTATATGAAGTGGGAAGAACCAGCTGGTTGTGACCATTTGTTCCAGTTCCGGCCTTCCTGTATAAGAGTTTGTTCTTCATAAAATATTCCCCCTTGCTCGGAGGTGTGTGGCATTTGGGCAATTTTTTTAAAACATGGCTTGAGTGTCCTATCCTCAGCCTGCGCCTTCCTCATCTCCTCTGGATGAGCATTTATAGGTTCACCTTCTTCCTCCTTCTTCTGTGACCTGGTCTGCACTGTCGCCATGATCACAGGTCTCTCGGGATTCCCCAAGAAGACGTATCTACACCCCAATATCAGAGGGTAGATTGGTTCATCTATCACTGCTGCTCTGATTTCTCCTTCCACATAGCGAGTTTTCACCGTTATCCTTGCGATGGGAAGTGTCATGAGTGGTATGTCCTTAGTTGCCCCTTGTATTTCCACTGTTTCTGTGGTATACTGACTTGGGTCCACTAGGCTAGACTTCACAACTGAATCATAATCCAAACCTGTATCATAAAGGCACCTTATGGTGACCCCATTACAAATAACATCCTCACAAACTGGGGGGTGATAAGGTTCCTGCTGTCCCTTAGGATTAACCTTTAATCTTTGAGTCCCCGACTTCATTGCAGCAATGTTTGAAGGTTTCCTTCTACAAAATTCGGTGTTATGGTTATCTTTCTTGCACCATTTACACCATCTTTTTCCTTGGTTAAACGGTTTTCTTTCATTGGATTTTTGGTCATTGAACTGTGAGTTTCTGTCTCGGTAGTCATTTCTTGGCCGTTCAAAGTTTGTCCTACCTTTATTTCCCTGCTCTCTATTATCAAATTTATTAAATTGCTGTGGAGCTTTAAAATTGTCTATGTGCTTCTTTTTAGCACCACTTACCTCTGCCTGGGCTGCCTGATACCTTTCAGCGACATTTAAAACCTCCCCCAACTTCTCTGCACCTTGTTCCATGAGAAATTTTCTCATGTCTGGAGCCATGGACTCTCTCAATTGCTCAATCATGATCATTTCTTTAAGATCTTGGGTCTTCCCCAGAGCAGTCCATTTCTCCAAATAGGTTTCTAGTCTGGCAGAGAATTGGTGGTATGTCTCCCCAGACAACAGTTTGGCATTTCTAAATTTCTTACGATAAAAATTCCCCATTTTTTTCGTACCTCAATAACAAAGCCTGCTTTAACATGTCATAATTCTCCTGGTCTTCTCTGTTCATTTTTGCGAAGACTTCGTAAGAAGTACCTCTCAGTCCCTGTGATAGCTTTAAACTCCACCTCTCTCTCTCTAACCCATATGTAGTAGCTAATAACTCAAAACGTCCTAGGTACCCCTCTATGTCATCGTCTTTTTCAACAAAATGGTCTAAATGAAACCCCATAGCTGATGTTGAGGCTCCCAGACTGGGCGTAGCATCTGAGGCAAAAGGGCTGGCACCATTTTCAGGAGCCTGGCCTTGTAGCTCCAGCTCCCTGAGTCGTAATTCGTGCTCCCTTTGCAACCTTCTATCTTCTGCCTCCCTTTCGGCAGTCAACCTTTTATCTTCTGCCTCCCTTTGCTGTCGTTTTTCTTCTGCCTCCAATGCTTTAGCCTCTTTGTCAGCCTCAATTTGTAACCTCTTAGTCTCAGCCTCAATTTGTAACCTCTTCTCTTCAGCCAACCTTTCAGACTCTAATTTTCTTTCAGCCTCTTTTTCTAATTTTCTTTCTTCCCGTTCAATATACTTATCACATTCAGCCGTTACATATTGAATTAAAATCTGACCATCCATTGCCATCTCCTTTGCCGTCAGCACAGCAGCTGATCTAAATTTTGCCAGCTCCGCCATACTTTTTAAACAAATCTAGCAATGTGTAAGATAAAATTTCCAACCACTAAAGTACTTATAATTACTCTAATCTAAAATAATTCTAATTAATTAATTAACTACCACTGGCTGTGAAGATTCACCAACTTTTATTTTCAGGGACACTTTTAATTTTAAGGTACACTTTTAATTTTAATAATGTGTTCCCCTAATCTAATTCTCCCCCCAGGAGATCCTAATATACTTAATGGGCTAATTATCCCGGACAAAGAGACCCCAATATATGTAGTGGGTTTGATGGTATTGTATGGTGGTGATATTTCTAAGTGTGATGCATGAGGTCAGCTGTGAAGGCTCCTGAGATAAAATGTAGCTGTGAATTGTCAGAAGGCCCTTCTTGCTACCACTACGACCTCACACCTATCTTTTTTTACTAATGAATGTGGCTACGTTAAATGTCTAGGGTAATGATATGTAATGTGTTGTGGTAGTTTTTCAGACACACACACAGATATTTACTAAGTCTAATAATATTAATAAAATGTTATAATACACGGAACTAACTCAGTTGTGTAAAATTTTGATAGTAATTTTCTTACATTTATTTGTTCTGGACCAAGGTTTTATTTTGGCCAGAACATATGAAAGGTTTAGAAATTATGAAAAAATGCATGAATATTACATAATAAATGCAAGGTGTGTACATATATATGTTACTAGACTAGTTAATATTATTATTGGTTATAGTAGTAATCTATTGTGGGAGAACTTTTAATGGATGTGCTGTTGGGGTGGCCTCATCACTCCCTGTCTATGGCGATTACACATTGTCCAGTTAATTGATGGAATTTTTATGGGTGTGTTAGGAAATAAGTTGAGTTGGTGAACTCTCAGCAGACCAGGCGCTCACGTAACTTGAAGGTGTAGCTCTGGTGCTGAGATCTGGTGGCCCCACCTCTCCGTGCTTGGGGGCAATATCAGAAGTCTGGTGGCCCCACCTCTCCGTGCTTGGGGGCAATATCAGAAATATGGTGGCCCCACCTCTCCGTGCTTGGGGGCTATAATAGGCTGCTCTGACCAAATATTACTGCACGGGTCCACTCTGGTAAAATTCAACAACTCATTTGACACCGCATTGGTGCCAACTGAAACTCACAGCTCTGCAATCAAAGTATTAGTCATGTGTCAGAATTCCATCCTCTAACCATTTCTGGACACAACACTACACAACAACCACACCACATAGACGGGTCAGATCTTTCTGACCAAACAACACATCTTACCAAGTTGGTTTCACATAGGCTAAGTTCTCCCAGACTACAGATTCTGAAATATGTTCATTAGTTTCCTGCCATAAAATAGGATAGGTGATATGTTTCACTGATCTCAACACTTGATCTGTCCTTCCTAATCCTTGCTGGAGTTTATGTATTTTATTTGTCTCTAGACCCTGAACTGGGGCGGGGGGTCTAGAGCGAACCCTTACTTGTTGTAAGGAACAGATTATGCTATTGCAGTATCAAATCACTCGAACCTTAAACAAATATTAAAATGTACAAAGAAATAATTTCAGTCTTACCAGAATTATGAATATAGTACACAGTTAAATAAATGCTAGCAAAACTCAGCTGAGCTGCTGGCCTTATGATGGCGTCCCTCTAAATATTTCAATAGCTTCTGGGAATTACACCACTTAATAATTCACTGTGTCTACAAGGACAACTTATACTGAATGGCACAAAATGCGCGTCTGAGCGCCGATAATATCTTCATCTAGGGCCAATCACTGCCTTTTCTTTTTTTTCAAATTCAAATATCCTACCAAAAGTCATTTCAGTCAGACCTCAGTCAAGTATGCCTTATTGTCTGTTGGTCCGTCCGTCTCTACTTGCGTTTCACAAAAAAACACACTTGTTTTTTTTTGAACCAACCCTGCCTTCCCCTACACAATTTCGCCTTTAAAGTTATTTTTAGCCACAATTCACCATCCCACCCCGTCTCTTCATTCCACTAGATTTTAGTACTTGCGTCTTCAAGGCCACAACTTTTTGAAAATTAGTGACATGTTTTATCTCAATGCAGACGTTCGCTGATATGAACAACACAGTCTTTTGTCAATATCTTTCGTATTATCTGTCCGTCTGTATAAATGAAAGCATATTATTTCACTGCTCAAGATGGGCCATCCGGCCAGCTAGGTTTTATATTCCTAACATTATTATTAAGAAAAGTTACTTTTCAAATATTTTATAGAATTTTCTGGAATGCGCTCATCACTGCATTCAAATAAACGGGCTAAGTTATCGCAAAAGCGTCCAATAAATGACTGTGGCGTATAATATCCAAGGTCCCTTTTGTCGATTTCTTTACTTTATGTCAACTTGGGGGACGTGACTTTTTCCTCCTTTCCCCACCAATTTGCGTCCTTTTAGCATTGCTAGTTTCAAGCACGCGTTCAGTCAGATTTTTCCTTTTGATCGTTTTGCCTTCAAGTCTAACAATTTAATTTCCATGGCGGGTGATGACCCGCGGCGTGGGCGATCATGTATTCTAGCAGCTTACGCATTAGTTTTATCCCTACGTTGTATCATTGGAGATATTTTAACGTTGTATCACGGTTAATTTTGTGACACCTGTAACATTATAAAAACAAAGCCTGCCACCCTATAAAATATAAAGCCAGTCACATCATAAAAAACAAAGCCTGTTACATCATAAAAACAATGCCTTCACACAATAAAACCAAAGCCTGTCACTTAAAAAATAAAGCCTGTCACATAAAAAACAAAGCCTGTCACATAAAAAACAAAGCCTGTCACATCAAAAACAAAGCCTGTCACACTATAAAACAAAGCCTGTCACACTATAAAAACAAAGCATGTCACACTATAAAAACAAAGAGTGTCACACTATAAAAATAAAGCCTGTCACACTATAAAAACAAAGCCTGTCACACTATAAAAACAAAGCGTGTAACACTATAAAAACAAAGCCTGTCACACTATAAAAACACAGCCTGTCACACTATAAAAACAAAGCCTGTCACACTAAAAAAACAAAGCCTGTCACACTATAAAAACAAAGCCTGTCACACTATAAAAACAAAGCCTGTCACACTATAAAAACAAAGCGTGTCACACTGCACACACAAAGTTTGTCACAATATACATACAAAGCTCATCACATTATAAAAACAAAGCCTGTCACATAAAAAAACCAAAGCCCGTCCAATAAAAAAACTAAAGCTGTCACAATATAAAAACAAATCCTGCCACAATATAGAAAAAAAAGCCTGTCACAATATAAAAAACAAAGCCTGTCACACTTTAAGATCAAAGCCCGTTACACTATAAAAACAAAGCTTGTCATACTAAAGAAACAAAGCCTGTCACATTATAAAAACAAAGCCTGTCACATTATAAAAAACAAATCTTGTTACACTATAAAAGGAAAGCCTGTATCTCTAAAAAAACAAAGCGTGTCACACTATAAAAACAAAGCTTGTCACAATATAAAAACAAAGCGTGTCACTTATACAAACAGTCTGCCACACTAAAAAAAAAACTAAACCTGTCACACTATAAAAACACAGCTTGTCACACTATAAAAATAAAGCTTGTCACGCTATAAAAACAAAACTTGTCACACTATAAAAACTAAAGCTGTCACACTATAAAAAAGCGTGTCACACTATAAAATCAAAGCTTGTCACCCTATAAAAACAAAGCTTGTCACACTATAAAAAAACAACTTGTCACAATATAAAAACAAAAGCTCAAATAAATCTGTCACGAAACACAGTATAAAGAATTGCATCAAATGAAACGGTTGGACATTTTGTCCCACTACAACTGGAAAATCTGGGACTCGTGCCTTTCATCACCATCACTTCATCTTCACTTCATGTGCAGCATGTAGCCACTTCTACAGCAGGTCCCCCTTGTAGCGGGCCTGCACCAAAGCGTTCACAACACAAAAGTAACAGAAGTGATGGGCGTGCTTGGAATCCAACTCAGGATCCTCCAAACCAGTGGTCCGTGTCATATTTCTAGGGGGGAGGGGGGCAGTAAGATGGTAAAGTACCTTTTTTCCAACTAACAGCGACAATGAAAGGGGGGGGGGGGCGACAGTGGTAAATTAAGCTCAGAAGGGGTGCATGAGTAAAAATAAAAAGTTGAGAACTGATCCAAACCAGCCTTTGTTTTTACATTATAGTGTGACATTGCCTCACTACGGAAGTGAATAAACATATTACTTCTATTATTTCTCTGCTGTCTAGTTTTCTACTTCTTTATTTATTACGATTGCCTGCAACATACCCATTCATTATTATTTACTGTCCACACCCCCTCGGGTTCCCTCAGATCCATTATTGACGACGGCCGGAGGACATCTAAAATCTGGAGCGCTATTAACCTTCTCACAAATGTACGCCGGCATAACCTCCGACAGCAAGCTACAAACATTAATGCTGATGAATTTTGCCAGTTCTTCTCGTCGATCGCACGAACATCCGGGATAAATCATCAGCAACTGAATTGTACTGCTCTTTCTGATTTCGTTCAATCGAGGTTAAACGAAGCCCACCTTCCTGAATTACCTTTACTGTCAATCTCGGGGGTCTCTATTTTAATTAAATCATTACCTAAGAAGAAATCGTGCGGTGAAGATGGATTATCTTCGAGGATACTTCAGCTTGCAGAGCCTGTGGTATGCGACTCACTCACTTACATTTACAATCTGTGCCTCACAAAGAAAGTGTTTCCTCAACGACTGAAAACAGGCTTAGTGGTACCAGTACCTAAAAAAGGTGATATTAATGTCGTCACAAACTACCGGCCGATTTCCCTACTATCAGTCATAACTACACCTCTTGAACGACACATGTATAAACATATTCTTTCTTCACTGAACAGCTGCAATCTTATACATGAAAACCAATCTGGATTTCGACCCAAACACTCTTGTCAATCCTTGTTGACTAAGATTACCGAAATCTGGCATTCTAATATCAACTGCGAAAAAAATTAATGGAGTATTATTAATCGACCTTTACAAAGCATTTGACACAATTGACCATTCGTTGCTGATACAAAAGCTTGCGGTGTACAAATTTCATCCAAAAGTGATCACATTAATAAAATCATTCTTTGAAAACAGAACACAAGGAGTCTTATACAATAACGTGCTCTCTAAATCATACACCGTTTCAATGGGTGTCCCGCAGGGCTCGATACTAGGACCCTTACTCTTCAGCATCTTCATCAATGACCTGCCCTTGTCATTGCCACATAACGATTGTCTTATGTTTGTTGATGATACCACAGTAACAGTGGCTGACACAGACATTAACACTGTTCAGTCTCTTTTACAGCATCACCTGGACATTGTACAAGCCTAGTGCACTATTAATAGTATGTCCATGAATAAAAACAAAACTCAATCTTTGATTATCTCAACCTGCCAAAAGATTCTGCACTGTCAACCAAATACGTTATTATTATCTCTAGACGGAGAACGTATAAGCAAGTTACGGACCACATCCTGTTGGGTGTGATCATTGACTAGTCTCTAAGCTGGAAGTCACATGTCTATTTCATCGCAAACAAGATCTCACAAAACATGTTTCAACTCTCAAAAATCAAACATTTTTTATGTCCGCACTCTAGACTTATATTCTTTTATGCACATATTCAAAGTCACCTTTCTTACTGCTCAAATATCTGGGAGTCGCGGTAGCTTGTCGTTTTTGAAACGCCTAGAATCCCTACATAAAAGGGCGCTACGACTTGTTTGCTTGAATGATAAAATTTCCGGCACCGAAGACGCATCAAAAGTGAGGAATGCAGTAAGCGACCCATAGCTTGACTGCTTGCGTCAGGGTCAGCGAACTAGAGCTGACCAGGACCCTACTCCACCTCCAAGTGGTAGTCCTGGAAACAGGCTGCATCACTGCAGTCTGGCTGAGAGAGTAGGGATAGAAGAGGGAAGATTAACCGAGTCCCAAAAATGCCATGCAGAAAACGGATGTGTCGGGCCGAAAAGCGCAGATATCGGAGCTTTACTGTAAACGGAGACACAACGTAACAAACGTTCTGTTTAGGACGAACGCAGAAGAAGAAGAAGAAGAAAAAGATAACATTTCCAGTGCTCAGTTATTTTCACAGCTGATTGTCCTTCCTCTTAAAAAATTCGTTTTCTTCCAAGATCTCCTGTTTGGGCATCAAATTTTACACGACAGAACACCTTCATACTTGCAAATGTTCTTTCGTTATAAATACTGCTCATATTTTATACGTGGCGACCTACTTTTGGACCTTGCAAAACCTCGAACTGACCTCTTCCGAAGTTGTTTTAGTTATGCAGGTGCTTTAGCATGGAATTCCCAACCCAGGTCTGTCAAAACTGATAATTACATCTCATTCAAAAGACATCTGCATTCACATGTCATAAAATCTTGTACATACATTTAACGACAATTCTGTTTCAGTTATTTCAACGTTTTCATGAGCATTTACTTGTCATTGTAATATTTTCAATTTTAAATTGAATTTTTAACATTAAGTATGTTTATTGCTTGACCTCTCTCTCTCTCTCTCTCTCTCTCTCTCTCTCTCTCTCTCTCTCTCTCTCTCTCTATCTATCTATCTATCTATCTATCTATCTATCTATCTATCTATCTCTATCCCTCTCTCTATGTTCGTGAATGACTATGAGTAAATGTACTTGTGTGTGCTCAGTTACTGATTGTGATGATAATATTAATTAATCCTGTCTGAAGTTATCAATATTTTAATTTGTAAAACGCTGAAAATTGTATTGCAGGGCAGAAATGTAAAAAGGCAATTATGCCTATTTCTTTACCCCGATGAAATAAAGATTTCGTTCGTTCGTTCTTTGTTTGTTTCTATGTTTGTACATGAGCGAAAGTGGTAGATGGCAATAGAACAGCCAGGCGACTGCGGTTCAAAGATGGGTGCAAGAGAGGCATGAAAGAACTGGAAATAAATCTAGCAGTCTGGGAGGACTAAACTGCAGGCCGCACCTAGTGAGATGCTCCCTAAGGCACCACTTCAGATTGGTCGAAAAGAAACTCTTACAAGAAACAGAAGAGAAAAGAGCAAGCCGAAAGGAACAGAGGGCTGAACGCAGCTGAGTGCTCTCACCTCAAAGGCGCATCATCCCCATAGTTAGCTATGACTTCAGTTATATGGAGCAAAAGAACAGCTTGCGAGCACATTGTGGCAGAGGATATTATGAAAATAGATTTCATACATCTACGGTACATTTTTCTTCGACCTGTCTTTCACTGGCTTCCTTATGAGCCATGCACGATTTGTTAACGTAAAACCCTCCTACACTCAGATATCTGTCTCTTTCTTAATTTAGCACGCCTATTTTATTTTCTTTTCTCTATTTGCCTTAGGAATGTTTACCACCAGACCTATATGTTAAACGCAGAGCCCCTTCACTTCTCTATATATGTCAAACTCTTAATTTGGCCACGCACATTTTCTTTTCTCTATGTCGTATAAACTAAGAGGAATGTTTGCAATCAGACAGGTAAACGGAACGCGTAGAGAGGGAACGGGATGGTGGATTTGTAGAGAAGGGGGAGATAAGCTAAATGAAGAAAAACCAAGGGAGCGATAAGTTGAAACGTATTTTTCGGTAGACATTGGTCAGGGGGACTTAATCTGAAACCAAGGGCAGATAATCACAGTTACTCCCCAGAATCCGTTCGTTTGGAAGGTAATTAAACACGGTGAGAATCGCCAAATCAAAGGACGGGTTTCGCTCGATTGCCAGAGTCTGCAAGCGGTAAAAGTGTGAATTTTTCCTCTGATTCGCAGATCGACCGAAGAAAAGCCCGAAATCTGAGCGAAGGCGTTAAAAGTAACAAGTCTGAGCGAGGTTCTGCATATTTAATATATATTCTCCAGCTTTTAAAATCCATTATTCAGTACCCACAGATTATTCCAGAACCTACTAGCTTCGATTTTCTAGACCACTGTTATAGTGGATTTCTTAGTATTTTCGATTTGGAGTAGTTCAATTTCTGTGTTTGCGGTAAATATTATAACAGAAGTTTGAGTGATTTAATTGTTAAGTCCGTCATTTTATTTCACTAAGATCTTTCTGTGTAGAGTGATTTAATGGCTAAATCCATCATTTTATTTCACTAGGATTTTTTTCTTTTTTTTGTGTGCAAATTGACAAGCGAACTAAATATAATCTATAGCTAAACTGTTCCGGCTGTAGCGTTAATCTAACTAACCCATTTAACCAGTAAAAGATATTTAATCGACTAGTAAATGCACTGTTCATTATGAGTATTGACGAAATATATATTTATTTCTAATTCATGATGATTAATTTTTTTAAATGACTAGAATTTACTTCACGGGAAGTTTTAAACGATCATATAAGCTCTAGGCTTGTAGTTTCAATTAAAGTTAAATAACCGAAGTGCATAAATATATTATATATTACGCGGGTTTAAAATAGGATTGAGAATATTATATGGTGGTTAAGTATTTTTTCTTCTTATACACAGTACTTCCATATAAATCTGAGAATAACCATATAAAAGAACATTTTTACTTAGTATCTGGGTCTTCAAGATAAACCTGTCTGGCTTCGTGTTTACACCCAGAAAAAGACAGAGTACCAACCCAAAGAACCTTAAGAGTGACTGTGTAACTGGGCCTATAGATCCAGATTTCTTTTTCCCAATTTCATTTACATTCAGCCCGTTGTGGCGACATAACCAACATTAACATGTCCCGACGTTTGACCATTTGTGGTGTGACAAGGAATTTTTATACTGAGAGAAGTTACCGACCTGACATTCCTATGTACTGGAAATCTCAAGCTACTGACACTGTGAGCACTGTAAAATTTCTTACCTGGACTAATTAATGTGACATAAACAGAAAACCTAAATAAAAGTAACATAGTGAACGTTCCCCGGAGAAGTGGATCTAATCTGTCTTTGAGGAGCTGGGTTTTCTTTGCCAAAATAACACTGGATTTGCTGTGTGCGTGTGTCCTAAAGATTGTTCCAGAAGTTGCAAATCAAGTATTAAGTAAGAACGAATGAACGTGGCCACGGTTGTATGGAAAGAAAAAAAGCAGGAATGAGTAACTCTTTTATTGTATAATCCATGTACTCACTTTGTATATTTCTTACTGTGTTTTGCTAATACTGTTCAATTTCAGAATAAAATAACGTAGAAACTCTGTTCTTTACAGTATAGTCAAAAGTCTATACCATAGTGCTAATCTTTTGACCTTTTGGGGGTTAATTAACTTCTCTTTGTGGGATCTTGTATCAACAGGGGGAGATAGTACTTATGGGTCTATTTCTGTATTAATTCTGTACCCCTATGATTTTTCTTTATATTCGATATATGATAATATATATGTTGTGAAGTTTTTTTTCTTTATGGTAAATAAAATTTACATAAACTGTATTTTCTATGTTGGTCAGCTCGTCCCAACATCCACATTCCATTAGTATAGTTTTCACGTTTGTGCGTCTAACTGTCGTCACTCATCTGTGTGTGTGTGTATGTGAGTGGTGGATATATATATATATATATATATATATATATATATATATATATATATATATATATATATATATATATATATATATATATATATATATATATATTAATATATAGAAAGGGAACTGTCGGAACAACAATATTTTTTAGTCGTAACCGATAGGCTGGGCTAGAGAAGTTTTTCTCAAATCCGGGGACAGACTTTACCTTTTCCCCAACTCACTAGTGAAATCTATCTGTTTACCTTATCTCGCACTGAGTCATCACCTTTGTCAGTTCTATTCAGAAGGGACCTAACATTGTTCTTAATCACCTATCGAAATCTACGACACACATGCAAATACCAGTACATGGCCCTGGGCTGAAGCGCAACAGCCCAAACGCCGCTGGACCAATATCATCATCGATGATATTTATATGCGATGCTGCGCTCACACAACAGTCACAGTCGACCGGTGGTCTCACGCAGCAAAGTTCTGGGATGGGAAACCTGGTAGCGCCACGCTCCAGTTTTTGGGTTGCTTTTAAAGGGTACTTGACTCTGCTCTTGGATCTACAAAGGCAGTGAGGAAAGGAACGTGTTGCCCCACCTCATAAAAAAGCTGGATCTAGAATAGTGAAGTCTCCAACGCCGCACTCCTGCTACGGTATTTTCTGCTATGGGACTACTTTTACCTTTAACTGCCACTTAACACGCCTAAGGATACAGCGGCGACACGCACCTGACCGAGAAAAGCGCGCCCTGCTACACACGAATCTATTAATACTAATACCAGAGGAACGAGGGATAAAGCAAAGACGTTGATGGTGATTAGGACACATCCTCATCCCCCAGGAGCATAGGTCTTCAATAAATCAATGCAAATTTATCCTGTCCAGTGCCATCACTTCCAGGTTTTCCATGTCTTCCTTACCCTCTTCTCCATGGGGTTTTCAGTTTCCTTCAACGACTCTTACCTAGAGGATTCCAGAGTATGGACCTGTCTTGTAATGTTATCAGCAGATTTTTTTTTTTTCAATTTGCGCCCTATCCATCACCAGCATCTTTTCATCTCTTGTTCCACTGGCACTTGTCTGATTCTAGCCGCCAGTTCAACACTGGTAATTATTTTAGGATACACACTGAGCATTATCTACATGCTATTATCACAAGCACCCCGAAAGGGGAGCAAAGAATAGTAACACTGTACCCTACCAGGCATGTCGTAAAAAGCGACTAAGGAGGGTTAGGCATGGGGCTGGTTACCCCATCCCGTAAAAAACTTTTTACCACAAAAACTTCAAACTTCATTATCACAAGGCAGTTCTTGTTCATGAACTCCTCCAGTGACATAAAAAGAGGAAGCCCACAAAACGTGCAGAGAATACAACATGAAACTTAAAAATTGACAACAAAAATCCGGAAAGAACTGAAACGCAATATCTAGTACAGACAGGCTTTGTTGTAACTGCTTCAATGCTAATGCTCCGGGTGGATGTCAACCCCTTTGAGGGTTAAACTTTATGGCGATGACAAAAGCATGAGACGGACCGCCAACTTTATAAGATAAACCGTTATTTGACATACCAGCAAATTACACGCAAAATATGCCGAGAAATAGTTACTGTTACGGACTTTTATAAATATATCGTAATAATTTCTGGATTTCTTCTGACTTCGATTATGTCTATTAAATGCTGCCGTAACATTTGGGTACGTTTATGTTTTCATAGATTTTGTATGAATGAATGTTTCTATTTCTCGTCTTTTGTGTTCAATTCGTTTGTGACGTTTTGTTTCATTCTATATTCGTATTGATGTAATGAAGATTAGTTCGTTCAATAGGTTGAATGATAACACTTGATTGTCGAACTGACAGAACTATGAAAACTTCTTGTAGTGAATCTCATCATTTTTTTTTAAATTAATGAAGAAAAATATCCCGTTCAACCTCTGATGGGTTATAATTAGGATATATATTGTTTTCAATTCCAAATAATATTAAAAACTGCCGATATGAGAAAGTGGCATCACATTTGTCAAATCATTGTAAATAGGGACAATAACAATTGTGTTTATACGTTAAAAAAAAAAATTAACAAACAAAATCAAGAAGAAACTCTGAACAAGAATAATATTAAAGTGGAGGGGTGTAAAGGCCTGGCGGTTTCAGTTATATAACTGACTTTAACAGTTATTTAATTGACTTTCATCAGTTAAAAGTCATATGCATTGTAAGAACAGCATCAGATCTTCACATTCCCAGCCACTATATATTAACATTTGTTCGTGTTAAATATTGTTTGACTATATTATGCAGTTCCCTAGGTCTGTCTACTCTCAACACCTCTTCTATATTTATAGGTAAGTTGTATGCTTGCAAATAATCTAATATTGGTATTCTCATTTCTTCATACCTCTTACATTTTAACAAGAAATGTTCTATATTATTGTCTTGAAGACATACTGCACAGTAAGGTTCTTCTATTCTGAAATAACCTTTTCCCAGCTGCAGTCTGAGAAGTTTCTTATTACTGGGAATTTTCAATTCCCTAGATATCTGACATTTTCTTGTTGGAGCCTTGAACAACTTATATGCATGTCTTCCTTTCAGATTTTTATCCCACTCTGCTTTCCATTCATCTGTTATTAAATCTTTAATTAAGCTCTTAATCTCTGATTTACTCGTCCCTACATTTATTAGATTTTTATCAGATCTACCTTTCTTGGCTTCTTTATCTGCCTTTTCATTTCCCTCTATGCCAACATGTGAATGTATCCAAGCAATTAAGACTGAACATCCTCTGGAATATAAGTATGTAGTAACCAGAAATATTTCCTCTGCTATATCAGGTCTACTAGATTCTTGTAAGTTTCTAAGTGCTTTAATTGTTGAAAGAGAGTCAGTTAAAACTGTTAGTTTTTTGGGAGGGTAATTAGAGAATATTTCTAATGCTTTTAGTATTGCCACCATCTCTGCAGTAAAAATTGATGTATTTTCCGTGATGCTATATTCTTTTGCCATTTTCCATATTGGAATATATATTCCTATCCCCAATTTGCCATCCTCTCCCTTGGATCCATCTGTGTACACAGTAATGCTGTCTTTTGATATTTGTTGTATATATTTATTGGCTGTGTTTTGGGAGCCGCGCTGGTGTAATGGCTTCGGCGTTGTACTGGCGACCAGGTGTTCATGGTTCAAACCCGGGAGTCAGCGTTTGAAGAAATGTTTACGGCCGGAAATTTGACTGAATAGCCTGAACGGCTCCTGTGATAAACCCTCTGTGGATGGGAAGGAGCAAAGCTCCTGACCGGGTTGGAAGGAAAGTCCTCAGGTTCCCCAGCCTCGCAATGACATGTCATTGGGCCGAAGGGCTGAAAGCCCAAGTGCCGCTGGTTAAGAAAAAAAAAAAAAAAAAAATTGGCTGTGTTTTTAATATTTTCTATATTATTTGTTTTCTTAAGTATTTCTGCTAGGTGGTAGTCCGTGTCTGGTTTCTTGATCTCCCAGGGCGGAATCACTGGCTTGTATTCACAACTGTTATTAATTGATGTAATTAGTGTACCCAGATGGACAATTTCCTCCATACACTTCCATCCTGTAGGGCAGGGGTCGGCAAACTTTTAGTAGTGTCGTGCCGAAGTAACGTTGCAAAGTCACTCAGCGTGCCAACCTAAGTCCACCATATTTTTATATACAACAATTATTGAAACAATTTTAAAATGATCTTGTATTAACATGTTTCCGATACATTAAATAACTATTCTATTTTTTGTAGATTATTCAATATTTTAATATAAATAGGAACAAATATCAATACAAATATTATGTTTTGCAAAATTTAGTCTAAGTTCTGAATACATTAGTTTGAAATTTTATAATAAAATTGCCATATGTATATTTTGTTAAGACAGAAAGTCCAATAGTTTGAAGAACAAAACATTTAAATAAACCAAACATAAAACACGTTTTTTTTTTTTTTTTTTTTTTTGTACGCCCGCTTTTTAAAATTTTAATATGAGTACATTCATTGATTATTATTGATCTGAGTCATTAATCAATTAATGGGACTCGTCTTGTCCTTGCTTCTCCTTGGTTAATTGTTCAATATCGCGGTGTGTATTTTGTCATTGATTATTATTTCAGCTTCACACAGGCTTCTGATTGCACAGGTGATTGCACAGGTGTTAGGCGACTTCTCTGTGAACTTAAAACAGCTTTCGTGTGTGAGAAAATTTGTTCACATGTATAAGTTGACCCAAAAGCCGAAAGTAGAGCAAATGCAAATTTCTTCAAACAGGTGAACGCTTCAGGCAGGGATGTCCAGCAGTTGAAGATTGCAGCTGACTTTTCCAAGCAGCTTCCTTCAAGAGTTTTTCGCAATTCTACAAATTTTATCGTCCATAACTCTGATGCCTTGAATTCGATGTGTTGCATTTCAACATCCATCCACTCGAAAAGAGAAAGGTCAAATGGGATGTTAGTATGATCAATTAAGGCGGGCTTGATGAGGTAAGAAAACATGGGCCCGTGAATTTTGAAGTCTTGACCTCGTTTAGCAAACTCTCCTTTGAGCGCTTCAACGTACTTCTGAAGCTCATCTCTGTTGACAGTAAATCGATTTGAATGAGCCTTTACGTTTGGAAAGTACGTGTATGTGTTAGTGGTAATATCTCTGAAAAATGTGTCTAATTTTGACGGAAATCCTTTCCAGTGCTCAAAAAGATCAAATACTGTTTGACCCTGCCCTTGTAAACGCAAGTTTAATTCATTCAGATTTGTAGTTATGTCAGCCAGAAACATCAGCTTGCACAGCCAGTCCTCGTCCTTCAATTCCGGGAAATGTTGTTCTTTTTCATCAAGAAACACCTTGATTGCTTCTAGACATGATACAAATCTGTTCACAACATTACCTCGACTAAGCCAACGAACATTGCTGTACAGCGGAAGGTCCGCATATGCGCTCTCCATTTCTTGTAGAAGAAACTTGAATTGCCTGTGGGTCAATGAAGAGCGAGAAACTATGAAGTTAACTATCTTGACAACAGTTTCCATTACAGAGTTCAAGGATAGTGACGAAATCTTCGCACACAAACTCTCCTGGTGTATAATGCAATGGAAGCTCAATACTTGACGTCCAATACGATCCTCAAGAAGTTTAACAAATCCTTGGTTCTTTCCGACAAATGCAGGGGCGGCATCAGTAGTAACACAGAATATTTTATTCATGTTAATGTTCTGATTTTCGAAATAGCTTACAAATGCAGTTATAATGTCCTCTCCCTTGGCTGTACCATCAAAAGGTATCAAGCAGCACAGTTCTTCATAAATACGGTCGTTGTCACAATATCTCGCAACTATAGCTAGGCGCGTCACGTCATTCACATCGACACTTTCGTCAAGAGCGACACTAACTACAACAGCTTGTTGTAACCCGGTTGTTTGTTTTACCGTTACATTTTCAGCCATACTCCGAGACAGTATTGTTTCTTTATTTGGTAAATCACTAAACAAAATTTCAGCACTGCTCAAAAAAGTTTCCTTGATGTATTCTCTATCTGTGAAAGATTTGCCCTTCGAAGCCACACACTGTGCAATTTTGTAACTACATTCGGTAGCTTTATTTTTGGTTCCAATTACTTGACTAAAAATACTACTTTGTTTTTTGTAGCCAGAAACAGCCATACTACTTTGTTTTTTGTAGCCAGAAACAGCCATTTTTATGGCTTCACTTTTCTCCTCAGAATTTTTAAACATGGGCTGATGTTTGGTTTGATAGTGTCTTTGTACACTTGACGTACGGCACATGACACTTTCATAACATAAAGCACAAACAGCACGATCCTTTTGTTGTATGAATCCATATTCGTTTTTCCAAAAGTCTTGAAACGAGCGTATATCAAGTTTTTGTCTTTTTTGAGTCATTTTAACGGCACCGTATTACTTAATAACAACACCAACTTTTGTGCTGCGGTCAACGGACTGTACGGGCATGAGTATGCGACAGCCGGGAGAACTGTAGAGATGGTGGTGGTCGGGAGAGAGGGGAAGGATAGGACGGAAATATAACTTCGTCGAGGTCAGTCATTGTTGCTCCAAACTCACACTGGGAGTCAAAAACTGCGAGCGAAAACGAAATAAATACGCTCACCCAGGCGCTAGCTAGACACTATTGCGTAATTATGATATTACGTCTCCGCTTGCGCAACAAAATTCGCTTGGGATTCTTTTCAAGAATCTCATCCTGCAAGTTTGCTGCAGGCGGTTTGGTAGCAAATCGCTTTGTGTGGATTTTTAACAATGGTATAAGCGCCGTACCGTTCAGAAAGCAATGGCAAACTACTGAATGAAAAACTTGCCTAGAAAAATCACAAACAGCCAATAAAAGCTGGGGTTGATTGCCACGTCCTGTAAAGGATAAGCAACTAACTAACATCCTGCAAACTACGGTAGCAGGTAGACGCCAGACTAGCGGGCGCCGCAAAGTATAACCACTCCCCTTGAAATTCGTTGAAGAATGTTTTTTCTCGGAAACGGTCCGTAAAAACGAAGACTTACGTGCAGTATAGTATGATCAGGCCTTTAGTTTGCATCAGATCGCACATTCTTACCTCCAATGTCTAAAAACTTTCGTTTTGAAGGGTTGTAAAAAAAGGTATAGCTTTAAAAGAATTATATGCTTCTATTTAATTAAAAATTCTATTTTTTTTTAAAATGAGATCATATACTGTACAATATTTTAATTCACTCAGCGTGCCATTGAAAATCGTTCCACGTGCCACGCTTGGCACGCGTGCCGTACTTTGCCGACCCCTGCTGTAGGGTATCTAGTATTATTCATTGGATTGGCCTGAGTTGTTAGTTGGCATCTGGTAAAAGCTGTATGTGCTGGGTGAGACTTATCTAAAATAACTCTGTTCATGTAAATTAGTCTTAACTGTTTTCTCCGTAATTCCAAGGGTAGAATTCCTAAAGCCACCTCTATAGCTCCCATTGATGTTGATCTGATTGCACCTGCTATTGTACATAAAGCCTGATGCTGAATTCTGTCTAATTTAATCTTGTTACTGTGTGCAGCAGAGTCATATATTATACTTACATAATCTATTTTTCGTCTAATAAAAGATTTATCAAACTTGGCAATCAACACAAAGTCTTCTGAAGACGACATTCTCCATTTAATTATCTGAAGACATATCGCATTATGGAAAACATGAACGAAATACGAGGTTCCCATTTCAAAATAAGGAATGACATCACAGTCTCATGCATTCTCAACTATTTGACCCTGAGCGGTCATATCAACCATCGACCTTCGTCTAATTTTCTGTGTTCATATATTTCAGTTGAATACTATTCTATTCAAACTGTATTGACATTATCACGTCACATATTATGCCTAATCCTTGGCTTTATATTTGTATTAAGACATCTTGTCTATTTCATAAAATCACAGGCTAAATCAATTATTATGAGTTTGGCCATCCACGCCACAATTTAACATTATCGCTTTCAATAGCGTGTTTTATAACACCGCGTTCCATCTAGAATATCGCGTGTAGATCTGCGTTTTAATATCAACGCCTTCACATATTCTCGGGACTCAAAAGTCCTTATTTATTTCTTATTCCATTAACTAGGAAGCCTGCACACTGACGGTTGAATATATGAGTTAAGACTCAACATATATTAGTGGACTCTGCCACACATTATCTAAACACTGCTATTAGCCCAAAGGCTACATCAATACTCTCCCGTTACTAGGCTTAACGCGTCATCCAACGTTTTACGCGTACCCTTTGAAGTCTAGTTCGTTGAGATGTTACATGGTGCGACCATCCAAATCAAGATAAAACCAAAATGCTCGTAAACCATGCAACAATCCTCAACATCTACCCCCCTCGATCATAAACGTGACACTTGTGGCACGTGTGAGGTCGGTGGAGAATATAGAGTATATAGAGACTTAATTTAATACCTAGAGTAAAATGTGCAAGTATGGCAACATATCAATAAATTCGTTAAACTAATGCACGAATAATAACAAATGTCACTCTTATAAAATGTTCATCTATCATGCACAGCTTCGTGATAATAAATCCGCCAGGTGATTGTCAGTTCCATAAATCGGCAGAATAGTGAAAGCAAACTCCTGTAACTGCAAGTACCATCTGTGGATTCGTGCATTTCTAAGTGTTTGAGACGTAATGGTATGTCAGCGGACTGTCGTCAGTCTTTACGTAGAAGTGGGTGTCCAGGAGGTATCTAGAAAGTTTTTCGAGGCACCAGACAACAGCCAGAAGCTCTCTTTCACCCGTGGCGTACTTCTGTTCTGCAGCTGACAATTTCCGGGGAACAAAATAACAGGGATGTGGCATACCCCTGTACCACTGTAGCAAACAGCCACCTATGCCACACATGGAAGCATCTGTTTGAATAATGAATGGGAGCTTTAAATGTGGTAACAATAAAATGGGTGGTTTTGAAAACAAGTCCTTTAATTTAATCAAAGCACTTTCACATTCCAGTTTCCATTTAATCACTTTGGGACTACCTTTGGCAATCAGTGTAGTCAAAGGAGCAGATATTTGTGCAAAATTAGGAAGAAATTTATGATAAAAATTGATTAAGCTGTGATGAGTTACTGTTAAATTTTATTTTCAACTCGCCCCATTTTTTATTCCATTTATTTATTTTTGGGTTTTTTCTTATCCTAATGCGTTCAAGTTCGTATTTGTTTTAATTCTGGGTTATTCTGTATGGCGGTAGGATGACTCATACCGCCAACACCAACCCTTCTCAGTTGGAGATGGGAGAAAACCCCTACCCATGTTGTAACGGGGGCTAGTCATTTTTTTTTGGTTGATAGGCGGTCAGTTTAGTTAGGTACGATTACGTACATTTTTCAGCGAGCTTCGAAGGGAGTCTATGTTCTTTGATTCCCCCCCCCCCCCTTTCCCCAGGTCAAGCAGGGGGAATAACTCTTCGTCGCTAATTGATTGGCAGAGTTAAGATAATGTTATGGCGGGTAACGGGAAGCGCTAACGATTGTGTTCGATTTTTAATTTTGTGGTGAAAAATTCTAATACCCATATATAAATTAGAACATAAATGTAAAGCCGAACGAAATACTACGATAGGAAGAAGAATAGAGAAAGACCAGTGCTTTCCCAGTATAGATAACGCCTTCGTTGTATAACGCCGTAATGGCTAACACAAGAATTCTACTTGTCCTAATTCGTTCGTTCATAAATAAAATGCTTAGGCTTAACGATACGGCGGTAACCGTAGTTCTAAAAATAGAATATGTAGTAAAATCTTCTAGACGACCTTGATTTTTAAAAACTAACATTAGTGCACAATCGCGCACAAGGTTAGCCTTGGAAAGACAGACGGGCTTAGAAGAAAAAAGCAGAGAGAGATAGACGGACCATGGAACACAGTAACGCAAGCCACTCGCAGTGTGTCTAAAAATAAACCAACTCGCAGTGTGCATGGCCTAATTTTTTCAAATAAACAGTGATGAAAAAAACTAACGAAACGATGTTAGGTTTAGAAAACAGGTTTAATTCTTATTAGGAAACCTGATATTTTACGTAGGGCTCCTGACTTTATACTGATAGTACAGTCGTAAAGAATTGAACAGGTGGTAGTTGAAATTAAACGCTTAACATCGAAAAAAGATCGTATTCTTAACTACGCCACTTAGCCCCTTGAAAATCTTATATTCGTGTACAGGAAGGCTAGGGGACTAGGAATATGTAATAAATTATCTAAAAAATCCATTAGATAATTAGATATTGGTAATAAAACATATAGAGAACAGAGATACTGTCAGGTTTGGTCATATCTGCTTGGGATGGAATTCCTTGAATTTTGTTGAAACATAGTAGTGACAGAAAGTCTAAGTTAGTACGAGGGAGGCCATTGGCTGAACTTTGAAGTTAAAAGTAATTTGATTGGGTGACCTAGGAATAACAAATAAATGCCTAGAAACGGAGTAAAAGTGAATGAAAATATTTGAATGACTGTGTACTCTTTTGAAAATATTCAAAACGATTGGCCAATATACTGGATATTGGCAGAAGAAATCTTAGAGGGGACGCCATATCGTTACACATTGTGAGAGATGAGAGCAGGCAGTGTTATCCAAAATTAAATATATAATAACAGCCTGGACATACCGCAGATCAAACTGTGCCAGTCATCTTTAGTGTGTATTTCCTTACGAATTGTGGTAAGCTAGATTATCCTATTGTATGGAAGGGATTACAGCTGGAATTGCAGAGGCGTTGTAACCATTAGGGAGAGGAATACTGGTGTATATTGTCACATGAAAAGCTAGCAGTTGGCCTAAAGCGCTGAAATTTATGTTTGTTTGTACTGTCATGTACTTCAGTGTGGAATAATATTGTATATTAGTTATGAAGAAGGAGGCACAACCTTCTCATTTCAGGGGCCGTGGTATAGATGGTGATATTGCATCGTCCGGTCTGTGTACTGCGTGATCCAGAAAGCTGGCAGCAGACTCCCTGCACAAGATAGCGGCCATTGTATATCATACTATCAAACTGAGAAGCAAGCGAGCAGAGGATACAGGTTTCCTGCAGCTGCATTATGAGATAAGCGCTTGTCAGCACGAAAAAGCTCAACCTTGAATAAAATAACCTGAACTGAACTTTATTATAAAAACAAAAGGGACAGAAATTTTAAAAAACCAGAATCTGTGAATCCTTCAATATTATTTCCACCAGTACAAACACATGAAGTCGTGATGACAACCAACAACCTAGCACTAAAAGCCAGTATTACCTCATAATAATACATCACAACATTACACTCATATTACAATAATATTATATGTCTGGACAAAGATCGTTTGTATAAATTATTGTACATAAACATTGTGCTTACATTTGATTGTGATTCCTGATTCACATTGTTGTAGGCTCAGGATATCTATATATTGAAAAAGCTAATACATTGTATAAAAGTTAACACTTGACTTACTTAAGATAAATCTTTAGAGTGTTATGTGTTTGTGATTGTCATAGTGTTGTAAATTGTGGTGGATCTTAACTTAGGTGTTTATCTGTCTGTTGGTTGTTGTGAACTTACACTTCATCAATATCATAACCCTAGACATTAAACGAAGTCATCATACAATTCAAGAATAAGTCTGATTGAGGTCGAAATGTGGTAGCAAGCAAGGTTCTCTGTAACACACCAAACTTATTAGATACAGAGACCTTCACAGCTGATCTCATTCAGTACACTAAGCCCCTATAACTATATTTATATAATCCCAACTCACCACAAATTTATGTAGCAATCATAAGATGACGTCGGAAGTGGGTTCGAAGCGGATTTTGGGAGACAATGCTAGAAGCTATGAGTCACCGCGTCGGTCTTGCTGATAGTCTGGGTACGTTCGTAAACTTTAATTCAGAAGGAGAAGGGGCGAATAGTGTTTAATATTCTGATATATGGTGTAGGCCTTTGTGTGTTAATAAGTTGTGCTATTTGATAATGTAGGTCAGAAGGAAAAGGGGTGAAGAGTGTTTATTATTATGATATATGGTGTATGCATTGGTGTGCTAAATAATTTGTTTAATTAGATAACCTTCCATGGACTGCCTTTAATTAAGAATAGTGCTAGGAAATTATTCAGTAAAGTTATAATATTGGGATACAGCGAAGCAGTGTTGTGACGCATACCTGCCGAGGTCACGGTCGGAGCCTCAGACACAGTCAGGTCAGCCGCGCCTGGGTTAGGCGTCATAGACAAGCTGTTGGATTGTGCAGGGGAGGAGAAGGAGTGAGCGTTAAGTCTGACCCGAGCGCAGAAATAATACTTAGAGATGGGAGCTTGTATTTAGGGAAGTTTTATTATGATATGGGAAACGGGGTGTAGGTAAATCTTGGTTGTTAATGTGTTTTGAATTATGTATTTTTTGAATTGGTGTAAAATAGTTGTTATTTTGTCTTACAGCGATTCAGGGTGGAGGGTAGGTAACCCTAAGCCTGCAACGGACTTTGCCTTCTCAGAGAGGGAGGCGAGAGACAACATCGTAATTGAAGAGAACTGGGGTACGCGCAAAGTAACTGGCGCCCTAGTTACGTCAGCAATACGGAGTGTCATTAGAAGTTCTCATGACGTGAGGGAATCTATACCTCAGCGAGAAATTGCCTAGGAATTAGAGCTCTTAAGCTTGTACGGTCCAATACCGAACAGGCTACTTTGCCTGGTACTGTTTACATACTGCCACAATAAAGTATTAGGCCATAACCCGAAGCGGTTTAAAACGTCGTTTGTGTGAAGAATTGAGTTGCCATCATCATTGCTAGATTTACAGCCAGAAGAAAAAATATATAGTCACCAAGGGTCCCTTCATCAGTATTCTGGAGAGGGGAGAGGGAAATCATACCTTTCTAAATGCTAACGGGAGGAGGTACCTGACGAAGGGTAACGCTGCTGAGCCTCAGACGAAGACGATAGCGTCCGGAAGACAGCGAACTGAAGGAGAGGGGAGAGAGTGGAGTTAGTTGTTTTTCCCCCGGAACTGTAGAGTTAGATAATACTTGGAGGAGAGCATCTGAGTTAGTTCTGCAGAATTCAGTAGAGTAGGATTTATGTGGTGTATAAGTTAGTTGTGCAGGACCGTCAAGAACGTCTTTGAGACAATGTAGTCAAATTAGTTAATACGTCTTAACCGGAACAGAGTGAACACTAGTGAAGAGCAGTCAGGAGGCGGGGGACTCCACAGTGTGTTTAGTTAGTAACAATAGAGTAGTCAGGGGTGGTGGCTCTTACTTAGAGACCCCTGCCCGGTATATTTCTTTAACCTTAGTTGTTTTCGTGTGGGTGTGGAAGAGAGCGTGGTAATTTGATAATTGTGTCTTTCATTGATTGTTCTTTTTTTCAGGTTGTGTGAACTAGCACGTTATCGGTGCGTTGTTTTTTTTTTTCTCTGTAGTATAGATTTGTTTGTTTTAATAAACTATTAAATGTGCACTGGATCAGTTTGTCTTTCACTATACTGTACCTGTATTCTTTAACTGTACAGTTGTGTCTGTGGTTAGAAATTAGTGCAGACCTTATCTCAGCTGAGCGAGAGGTGGTGAGACAGTAGCTAATAAAACAAGTCACAGGCGGCGAGGGAGAGTCAGTCTAGGTTCTCACCCTTGAAGCTATAAGTCTCATCCTCCACAGTCACTTTATTTCTCATCTTAATCTATCTTCTCAGACTTTCCTACAAATTGGTGTCTTGTCTCTTTACTCAGACAGACTCTTAATTAAGCCACCGTGTGACAAAGCCCGAGGCTTCTGACTTGTTTCTTTGTGTGAGGATTAGCAATATCTAATATACGTTTGACAGTCGTGTCATCAGGATATAAATGATGGTTACCTATACGGTGACGTAGAAATGAAATCTCCTGACAACCAATTTGGGCCTTGAAAGGTCGCACTGTCAAACCGTGTTGGCGTAAAGTAGGGAGAAGTGAAGACAACCCACTAATGTGGTCTTCCCAAAAATCGTGGAATAGACATATGTCATCGATATAAGTGATGACGTCTTTACGATCGCCAAGAAGGCGGCGCATCATGCACACGAAAGTCGCAGGAGCGTTTACAAGGCCGAAGCACATGTAATTCCATTGGAAAAGTCCAAATGGAGATGTAAACGCCGTGAAAGGTTTGGTATGTTCAGCAGGGGGAATCTGCCAATATCCTTTAGACAGATCTAATTTACAAAAGAAAGTAGCATGTGAAACCTGAGATAGGAGATCTTCTAACAACGGCATTGGTTCAGCGTCTGTAATCGTAATATTGTTCAAACGTCGGAAGTCAATGCAAATACGTAAAGAATCATCCTTATTTTTCCCAATCACCATTGGAAGAGCGTATGGTGATTCTGATGAAGATATTACTCCTAACCGTATCATATCCTTAAGTTCTTCCTCAACTCGATCTTTGTGATGTAAAGACAAAGGATAAGGTCTCAATTTTATAGGATGGTAGTCAGTAAGAATTATGTCGTGGGAGATAAGAGATGTACGACTTGGTAGATTGGTGAGTACATCCTCAAAAGAAATAAGAACATCCCGAACACGACTTTGCTGTTCAGAAGATAAAGAAGATTAAATGGTTACATCTCTCCAAGACTCAGATGGTTGTAGAGCGGGCAATGTAAAATGTAAAGGGATGGGAGACGTAGTGTCTTCATCGTGAACAACTGCGAAATATGCATGTTGAGACGAAGAATTAGAAACAGAATTAATGACAGCAATGAACTCTTGAGGTCTCTCAACTGCCAATTTCAGCATATCGACATGGAAGGTCTTAATTTTGCCTCTCACATTTATTGAATAGTCAACATCTGTAATACGTCTAATTACATCAAAAGAACCCTGCCATGATATCAATAATTTGTTGTCACTTTTAGGAAGCAATAACCAAACTTTTTCACCTGGATTAAAAAATCGTAAAGTTCGAATCTGATTATGGAACAATCTTGCTCTCTGAGTAGCAGTCTTAATACTATCGGATGCATAAGTGCACGCATTAATGATTCGCTATCGAAGGTCATTGACCAACTCATAGCTGGTACGATCAGCTGACGATCCGACCAACAAATCTTTTAGTAGCATCATGGGCCCACGAGGATTTGAACCACAGACCAATTCGAAAGGGGAGAAACCCGTACTTTCGTGAGAACCTCTCGATATGCAAATAAAGCTGCAGGTAGGAGACGGTCCCAATCGTGAGGACAAGCCTCAGTGATCGTGCATAATATATGTTTAAGAGACGCATTGTAGCCCTCACAAACCCCGCTCGATTCTGCGTGATAAGCACTGCAGAACGAATGATTGATGGATAACATCGAATCAAGTTCCTTCATAATATTAGAGGTGAATTGTGATCCGCGATCTGATAAAATATCTTCTGGAAAACAGATATGGCAAAAGATGGAAAACAAAGTATCAGAAACAGACGCAGTCGTAAT
Source organism: Oreohelix idahoensis (assembly GCA_024509875.1). NCBI lineage: Eukaryota > Metazoa > Mollusca > Gastropoda > Stylommatophora > Oreohelicidae > Oreohelix > Oreohelix idahoensis. The sequence goes on from JAMPIV010013306.1 coordinate 130,494, forward strand.
TGTTTTCAGAGGTATAGCCTCTGGTCATATAGTACAAAGGTCTATAAAAGTTAAAATATATCGAAAACCATTATGCAATGGAATCGACAAAGGACCAACAATCCTCAACAGTTACGTTGTGCTCTTTCTCCTGCATGCCCTGATGACGGCAAGAAATTCGCCTGTGGTCATATAATTCATTTCCATTTTGTACTGAAACAATGGCCCGAAGGCATAAAAGCTTCATCTATGATATACAATGAGGCTTCACTGGCTAAATATATAAATATATGATGGAGACACTTATTCAACAGGTGTGGAAATTAGTTCCACACGTTATCACCGCTTCAGCAACATTGCTGCCAGTGCCGTCTTAAGGCATGGGCACACTGGGCAGTGTCCAGGTGCCCCACGATTTTATGGGCCCCATGCTGGGATGCTGCCATATTGTTCATAAGATATCTCTTGGCAGAGTGAATAATTACTCGATCTCTCACTGGAAAGGCCTGGGATTCAAATCAAACATGACGTGGGTAAGTTGACGAATTTTTTGTTGTAAGTACCATTAAATTATAAATTTATAGGTTTAATTTTATTGACCGTTTACATTTTTATTCCCGTGAGTCGGGAGCCGCGCTGCTGTAATGGTTACCACATTGCGCTGGCGATCAAGTGATCAAGGTTCACGCTCGGGCATGATCATTTGAAGGAGTGTCATCGACCGGGATTTTGACTGAATAACCTGAACGGCTCCTGAGATAAACCCTCTGTGGATGGGAAGGAGCGAAGCTCCTGACCGGGTTGGAAGGAAAGTCCACAGGCTCTCCAGCCTCGCAATGACACGTCATTGGGCCGAAGAGCTGAAAGCACAAGTGCCGCTGGTGAAGGAAAAAAAAAATTCTCGTCGGTGGGTGGGGCTGGTAGGGACCCAGTGCATTGCTTTGCTTAGGGCCTACTATGCTGTTAAGACGGCCCTGATTGCTGCGCAACCACAATTTAAAAAAAAAACCGCGAGATGAAAGCACGAATATCACCGGCACAGTTTTATTTCTTTTCCTGCTGAAACGTGTATGTACAAGTCTTTCATCAAAGCGTTGTTCTTAAAAAAAATACATTTTTATTTTTGGGGGGGGGGGTAGGGGGTGGGGTGGGGGGGGGGGGGGGGGGGGTAATTTTCGAGTGGCAAGACCGTTCACGTCATATCCGATGTGCAGAGCCGCTGATTGATGATTGGACATAAAGGCTCGTGAGTAATATGCTCGCGAGCTACTAACGTGTGTTGGGGACACAGTTACACAGAGCTATACACTGGCGCGACAGATCAAGACACGAATATAAAGAAAAATAAGGGGCTATTTAGACGATGATTTGAATGCAAGGATCGGCATGTGTTTTTGACAACAGTTAATGTTTTGTACGAATGGTTACTTTCACAAATGCATCAGACTGGTGGCACGGGTTAAACTTGAAAGTCACAACCAAGATGAAGTGGATTCACTTTACCTGACTGGATTATTACGCCGATTAATTTAGAAACAGAAAATGCAGTCACTGAAATTCACCTATAAGACGAACTCATGAAGATAAGTTTAGATCTCGAAGCTGAATCACTGTTCACAAATAAAAACCTCAGTGACAATTGGAGCAATTTAACTGCTATTACAAAATAGCCTAAGTTTTAGTTAGCAGTTGAGCCGTTTCTACTTACATTCCCGAGTTCGTACATAGCTAAAGCAGCTTTCGGTATATGCTAACAAGTCGATGTACAGTATTTGTTTGGATCACACATTCGAAGGTGGGGAAAATATTCTCGGTGGTTGCACTGCTCTCTCTCTATCTCTCTCAAGATAGAAGATAGGAAGCAGTCTATTTGCTTTGGTGTGTTGGATTACGGGATGATCATAAGAGAGTTTAAATGTTACGTTAAAAGTAAATGTAGTTAACAACAGGCAGTAACATATGCCGTACTTTCATCAAGTAATAAATATAGTATTCGCATGGGTCTCTGAAGAGACAAGGAAAGGACAGGAATGTTGCATCCTCGGGCATGTCGTAAACTTAACTCCACATAGCCAACAATCTCCATCTCAGTGGTGTGGAGTCTATATCCGTACTGAAGGCGCCGCTTACGCTAAACATTCATCATCATTATCATGTGCATTCTCCACGGAGCTTAGAGCCACTACTGTAGCTGGTCCCCTTGCAGGAAATCTGCACCAAGCATTCATATGCTCTTGTAGCGGTGGGATGTAACGTTATAATGGTAGCTGATGAGCTGCATTCCACGATGGCTTGTTAAGTTATAATGGTAGCTGGTGTGATGGGTTGTATTCCACAGACGGCGTGTTAAGTTATAATGGTAGCTGGTGTGATGGGTTGTATTCCACAGACGGCGTGTTAAGTTATAATGGCAGCTGGTGTGATGTGTTGTATTCCACAGACGGCGTGTTAAGTTATAATGGTAGCTGGTGGGATGGGTTGTATTCCACAGACGGCGTGTTAAGTTATAATGGTAGCTGGTGGGATGGGTTGTATTCCACAGACGGCGTGTTAAGTTATAATGGTAGCTGGTGTGATGGGTTGTATTCCACATACGGCGTGTTAAGTTATAATGGCAGCTGGTGTGATGGATTGTATTCCACAGACGGCGTGTTAAGTTATAATGGCAGCTGGTGTGATGGGTACTATTCCACAGACGGCGTGTTAAGTTATAATGGTAGCTGGTGGGATGGGTTGTATTCCACAGACGGCGTGTTAAGTTATAATGGTAGCTGGTGGGATGGGTTGTATTCCACAGACGGCGTGTTAAGTTATAATGGTAGCTGGTGGAATGGGTTGTATTCCACAGACGGCGTGTTTTTTTTTTCCTTAACCAGCGGCACTTGGGCTTTCAGCCCTTCGGCCCAATGACATGTCATTGCGAGGCTGGGGAACCTGAGGACTTTCCTTCCAACCCGGTCAGGAGCTTCGCTCCTTCCCATCCACAGAGGGTTTATCACAGAAGCCGTTCAGGTTATTCAGTCAAATTTCCGGCCGTAAACATTTCTTCAAACGCTGACGCCCGGGTTTGAACCATGAACACCTGGTCGCCAGTACAACGCCGAAGCCATTACACCAGCGCGGCTCCCAGTCGGCGTGTTAAGTTATAATGGTAGCTGGTGTGATGGGTTGTATTCCACAGACGGCGTGTTAAGTTATAATGGTAGCTGGTGTGACGGGCTGTATTCCACGAGGGCTAGTTAAGTTATAACGGAAGCTGGTATGCCGGGTATATTCCACGAGGGCTTGTTAAGTTATAATGGTAGCTGATGTGACGGGTGTGTTCCACGAGGGCTTCTTAAGTTATAATGGTAGCTAATGTGATGCGTTGTATTCCACGATGGCTTGTTAAGTTATAATGGTAGCTGATTTGATAGGCTGTACTCCGCAGAAGGCTTGCAATGTTGTAATGAATGCTGATAAGATGGGGCTGTATTTCTCTACAGCCTTCCGTCTTCTATCTCCTACCTCTCAATGTTGGTAACGCATAATGGTGTCCTACTTCCTAATTTCCCAGGTTACTAGTGAAATTATCAGTATTCCCAGCAGTTAATATTAAAAGTTGTGGTTTCCCTCATCGTGCTGGCTATAGAGCAATCGAAATGGGCAACGAAATTCGTGACTGTAAATTATATCCAACATCATTCATCGCCCTTCAGTCTCTCAAGGAGCACAATCTTTCACCACACTCATACCAACTCTTCCTGTCTCGTGCCAACAGCTCAAGGTCTATTCATATCTTCTTCATATTTGTCTCCAATTCTCTTCTCCGTGTTGCCTTTGGTCTCCCTCTACCTCTCTTGCCCTGGTGATTCCCAAAGAAGACCTGCTCTGTAATGCAATCAACATGTTTTCTCAGAGTGTGACCTATCCATCCCCAACGTCTTCTTCTCATTTCTTGTTCCACGGGCACTTGTCTGGTTCTTGTCAGCAGTTTCACATTAGTAATTTATACACAACGACATTACCTTCACAACTTTCTGAAATTGTCAGAATGGATACAACCAGGATGGAAGTACGGAGGCTGACATCAAGGTGGGATGGGTTCAATTCTCAGCGCAGGCGCAAAATCAAGAAAATGAGGTGGACTGAAGTCAGACGGTGGTAAGCGGTGGGTTTTTTAATGAGAGGGAAACTGGGGTGTTACGTCTTAGTGGGACGAAGGAAACTGCCTACGTTGCGGCCACAAGATCTTCGTCAGGGAAAAAAAAAACAGAAAGAAAAGAAAGAGCTAAGAGAAAAAAAGTTGGCACCCGCTGCATCAGATCATGCATATGCTTTGCACTTATGATCTCTGTAGCAATTGGTTTTACACAATGAAGATGCCAGACCCATGCACAACCTCATAATAGTATTCGTTTATGACATGCTTCAAGGATTACTAGTCCTAATCTTTTTTTGTCTCCTCAGAAACCCCTCGAGAACTACCCAGAACTCTTTCCTGTGCTTAACAGAAAAATGTAGAAATCCCTTAAAGTGATAAAATATATGGTGATGAGAACAGCCTGAGACGGATTTCCAGATTTATAATAAAGACAGCTGTGGTTATTTGAGAGCACACGACGAAGAAAACGACGTAAACTGACCATCCGCTCACTCCTATTTCGATGTACACACACGTCATCAATCATCAACGAGTTTTAGCTTCCCAAGGAGCATAGGCCTTCAACAAACGCATGCTAAGGCCTGTCACGTGACATCACCTCTAGTTCTTTCTATATCTTTCTCATCATCTTCATTTCTGTCTCCAGTTGTCTTCTCCGTGTGTTTTTTTGGTCTACCTGTTCTTCTCCTACCCTGGGGATTCAAGAACAAGGACTGCATTGTAATACTATCAACAGGTTTCCTCAACGTGTGTCATATCCATTACCAGCATCTTCTTCTCATCTATTGTTCCACTGCCACTTGTCTGGAATTTAATGAGCCAGATGATAAATATATTATGTATACTAGTAATTTTCTATCAATTCAGACCTGCATACTAACCAAAGAAGCAATGAAAAAATAAGCACACGTTAAACGAGATGTCAAAAAGTGCATCTAATGTTAAAAAATGAGAGACCTACCGACGGCGAGAAATGAAGAGAATGGCCATTGTTGTAAGAAAACTGGTAAAGAAATATTAACAGACACAAGAATACATTGGTTTGGATGAATCCCACTGAACTGGATAATTTATTTCTAATATCTCACTGAATTTGAGAATGTGCATCTAATATCTAACTGAATTGGAGAATGTGCATCTAATATCTCAATGAAATGGACAGTGTATTTATAATATCGCACTGAACTGGATAATATACTTCTAATATCTAACTAAACTGGATAATGTACTTCTAATATCTAACTAAACTGGATAATGTACGTCTAATATTTCATTAAACTGAATAATGTACATATAACATCTCACTGAGCTGTATACTATACACCTATATCTCACTGAACTGAATGCTATACATCTATATCTCACTGAACTGAATACTGCACTTTTATAAATCACTGAACTGAATACTATACATTTATATCTCACTGAACTTATTACTATACTCCTATCTCACTGAACTGAATACTATACATCTATATCTCACTGAACTGAATACTGCACATTTATATCTCACTGAACTGAATCATCATCATCTCAGCCCGTAACCCGTCATGGGTCGTAGGGGTGCCATGGTGGAAGCATCAGCAGACAGGGTCCTCCACTGCTCTTTATCCTCAGCAATGCGTACAAGTGTGGAAAAACCGTGTCCTGCCCATTCTTTGATGTTATCAGCCCAGGATTTTCTCTGCCTTCCTCTTCTCCGTTTACCTTCGACTGTCCCCTGAAGGATCGTTTTCGAAAGGGAGTCATGACGAGTTACATGCCCAAACCAGGCAAGCTTTCGATGTTTCACTATTGACAAAAGTGGTTCTTGGTGGCCTGCATAGGTGTTTATCTTCTCTCTAACATAGACATTTGTTTTGTGCTCTTTATAGCAAATGCGCAAAATTCTTCTATAACATTTATGCTCGAAAGCCTGAATCCTTCGCTCCGTATCTGCAGTGAGTGTCCAGCTCTCACACCCATACAAGAGAATAGATAACTGAATTGAATACTGAACACCTATATCTCACTGCATTGAATACTGCACATTTATATCTCACTGAACTGAATACTACACACCTATATCTCACTGAACTGAATACTATACATTTATATTTCACTGAACTAAATACTATACATTTATATCTCACTGATCTTATTACTATACACCTATATCTCACTGAACTTATTACTATACACATGTAACTCATTGAACTGAATTCTATACATTTATATCTCACTTAACTTATTATAAACAACTATATCTCACTGAACTGTATACAATACATCTATATCTCACTGAACTTATTACTATACACCTGTAACTCATTTAAATGAATACTATACATTTATATCTCACTGAACTTATTTCTATGCACCTATATCTCACTGAACTGAATACTATACATTTATATCTCACTGAACTTATTACTGTACACCTATATCTCGTTGAACTGAATACTATACATGTATATCTCACTGAACTAAACACTATAATCTATATCTCACTGAACTGAACACTATACGTCTATATCTCACTGAACTGAATACTATATATCTATATTTCACTGAACTGAATACTGCACACCCGTATCTCGGTGAACTGAATTCTTATACATCTATATCACACTGAGCTGCATACTGTATATATATATCTCTCACTGAAATGAAACCTGTTCTATATGTCACTTAACACCTACACCTGAAATGTGTGTTCAGTGACCCAGTCTTTGGGTCATGAGAATCAAAGTATGTTCTGAGACTGCCGTATTGATTATTCGCATCGCGTGGAAAGGTCTTGCTATCGTTGACAGACGATGCATAAATTATTGTTACGTGTATTCCCTACGCCTGCGCAGGCTGCATGGCGGAGGGACAGCCAAGTAGGATGAAAGAGCGTTTTTCTTTTCTTTCTTTAACATGTGAGTAAGTGTATAACTTCTCGTGACACTGCGTTAAACTCAGGTGAGTAAATTACTGCTCGTCACACTGTGTTAAACTATCAATTATAAGGAAATGTAAGAGATTAACTGCCAGCATAAACGTTAAATTAAAAATATTCATTTCAAACCTATATGATTTGTAGAATGTACTTAGTGGTTTTAAACGGTGAATAACGCACATTTTTTTGATAGTTCAGATTTCGTGTCAAAAAATAATTGCTGTGTTTGATTTTTTAAAAGGGGTTGGTTTTTCCCGCTTTCAACCTAGACCAGTGGTAGGTAACCTAGGAGCGTGGGGGGATCTACTTCAGAAATACTGAGTTGTCTAAAGATGTACTATGATAAAATCATTGCTATTTTTCCTGTTTCAGAATGTTTGTAATTGTCAAAAGCGCAGCCTACGTGTATCTTTTATGTATGAAGGACGATATGATTCCTGCTGCTCCACCAATGGAGCGGTGGAAAAATTCAAACTAAATAATATTTTACCGAGTGTTAACTTCCCTTCCAAATTAAAAAAGGGCACTCCTGTCATGTGCAGAAAACGAATTAAGTCAGTTTGTGTAATCAAGCCTGTGGGTTTTCACAGAGAACATTGACAAACAACTTAAATCCTGTAATGACACGCTTTTAAATGTCTGTGGATGAGACCTAATCCGAAATTTCCCTAGCTTCAAAATTATTTGTTGTTATCGCTTTTGGTCACCAGAGATCTACCAAATCATCCCTCGTGATATACCGGTAGGTCAACATCGACCAGTTGGTGACCCCTGATAGACACAATGTCCATCCATTACATTACGGCAAGTGCCCAAATATAAAAGATCTTCTGGTCTGATATAATAATTATAATAATAAGTATATGTATCAGAGATGTTTTCAGAACATACTTACTACTTATTCAGTCGTTCCTCTTCTACCCTGGGGTGTAGAGGTTTGTAACAGAGAGCGCCATATTATCGTATCGACTGTTTTTCTCCTGGTCTGGTTCCAATCTAGTCCTCGATCCTTCAGAGAAAGTGTAATGTTGGCCTCCCAGCGAACTCTGGGTCGTCCTGGAGGTTGGGATCCCTGGTTCTTGGTTTCCTCAATTTGTCGTGGTAGCCAATCTTCTACCATTCTACAGACATGGCCAAACTATCGTTTTTGGGACTGTTCCCCTAAGGTCTGGATTTTGAGGCTATGACATCTCGTCTGATTGTGGACCATGTGTCTTTTTGTTACTTCAACCACCTGCCCCAGATTCATCATTTCAGAGTTTCGGAGCTGGATTTTGTGGATTGTAGTTATTGCCCATCCATAAGTCAAGATTGGAACGCAGGTGGTGCGGGGTATACAGTCATTTTCGTCTTCTTGACAATTTCTGTTTTGCTGAGAAATCCTCGATTTAGGGCATGAAAAAGTCTCAGCTGTTGCTCTTCAGGTAGCTAACTCTTCTCTGGTGTCTCCTTTCCAGTCTATGACAGCTCCAAAGTGTTTAAAGTGGTTGACCTGCTCCAGGACCTGTTCTCCCACCATAATCTGAATCCTTTTTTCATCTCGTGATATCACCATGGTCTTTGTTTTAGACCTGATGATGACTATCCCTCTCTTCTCCAGCTCTTCATTCTAGATTCGCAGGTTGGATTGAAGATGTGCCTCTGATTTAGTAATCAGGGCAACACCATCGGCAAATGCCAGCTCTGAAATAAACTTTGAAATACAGACCTGTCTCATCTTCCAGTATCCCACCGACTACTTTCTTGACCTCTCCTTACATGCTTTGATGACATTGTCCATGAGGAGTATGAAAAGATGACAGAATATCACCCAGCGGTGGTCCTGAACTGTTTTGACTTATAGTTTGCTGTCCTCACATAATTTCCGAAAGTCTTTTAGAAACACCGTATAGCATGGATCAGAGGTGCTGGAATGTTCTTCCTTGCCAAGCAGTCCCAAAGTTTTCTCTACGGGCCTTGTCAAATGCCTTCTCCAAATCCAAGAAACATGAGAAGAAAAAATATACAAGCCGAGAGCAACAAGGCAGTGTTGTGCTCGGCTCATTTTGATAAGACATTCGTTGAGTGCCACTGACAATGTGTTGGGCTGAGAAGCAAACGTCATGGACAATGTGTTGGGCTGAGGAGGGAAGCTATTCCAACTTTTTTTCCAGTTTCTGGTAACATCTTCAGGACGTAAACATTTTAAAGGAGGAGATAACAAACTGAGGATAGGAATTTATGTTCCCATGTGGCAAATGGTAAAAGGATATAGTATAACAGATAATACACCTATTTTCACAGCAAAGATGGTTGCAATTCTGAAAGCTCTGGAAATCTTCTCTGATAACCCTCCTCATAAATTGACAATATTAACAGACTAACTTTCTGCTATTAAAGCCGTACGAAACTTGCGAGAATGCAGTAGACCAGAGATAGCAGAAGAGATAGTACTGGAAATTGCTTACCTATACTCCAGATGATGTTCCGTTCTAATAGCTTAGATACCTTCACATGTTGGCATAGAAGGAAATGAATAGGCGAATAAAAAAGCTAAGAAAGTAGAACTAATAGAAAATTAATAAATGTGGGGATGAGTAAAACAGAGATCAAAAGCTTAATTATAAGAATAATAACTGACGAATGGACAGTTGAGTGGGATGGAAGCTCGAAGGGCAGATATGCATATAAATTGTTCAAGACTCCAACAAGAACGTTCCAGATATTTAGAGAAATAAAAATTCCTAGCAATAAGAAACGTCTTAGACTGCAACTAAGAATGGGCTATTTTAGAATCAATCAATACCCTTTAGCTCCCCAAGGAGAATAGGTCTTTAAAAAACACATGCCAAGTCCTCCTATCACGTTCCAACAGCTCAAGTTTTTCCAGGTTTTCTTCTCATTTTCACTTTTATCTCCAGCTTTTTATATACCTCTGCCTCACTTACCCTGGGGATTCCAGAACAAGGACTGCCTTGTAATGCCATCAACAGGTTTCCTCAATGTGTGTCCTATCCAAAGCCAGCGTCTTCTTCTCCTCAACTCTTGTTCCACTGGCACTTATCTGGTTCTTGTCATCAGTTCCACATCTGTGGCTTTGTCACATCATTTCAACCCTTCTATTCTACGCAAGCCCCCATTTATGAATGTCTGTAACTTTTTTGTTGTTGTTCTCCTTGTTGCAGAGCCATACAATAGGACTGACTTGACACTTGAGTTAAAGATTCTTATTTTCGTGTTGGACTTGATTTCTCTTGATCTCCATTTGTTTCACAATGCAATGAAAGCTACTCTTGCTTTTTGTATTCTTATTTTGATATCATTGTCTGTCCCTCCAACTTTGTCTATATTACTGCAAAGATATGTGTACGATTCTACATCTTTTAATGATGTTTCTTCAAGTTCAACCTATTTATCTATTTTTGCATTTATTTTCATTATTTTTGTTTTTTCGCTGTGTATTTTCAGACACACTAGTTGTGACCTCTTATCGATTATTTTCATTTTGTCCTGCATCTGATTTTCGTTATGGGGCGGAAGAGTCAAGTCATTTGTAAAATCTAGATCATCAAGTTGTTTAGTCAGATTCCACTGGATTCCATATCTGTTGTGTGATGTTGATGTTTTCATAACTCAATTTATTGCTAGTAAGAAAAGAAATGGAGACTAGAGGCATCCATGTTGCATCCCCGTTCTAATCCCAAACGGTTCTGTTAGTTGTCCTTAATGAAGAACTCTGCATGTCATGTCTTCATAAGTCTTCTTTATTAAATTAATTATCTTCATTCTTCTTCTTCTTCGATCCTTAACCACCGACCGTCAAAGCAGTCAGTGGCCATCACGAACAGTGGCGTCCTGTAGGGCAACAACAAATTGATTCCACTTTGCACGGTCGGTGGCCATCCTTCGTACAGTGCCCCAACTCTGGTTCATTCTTTGCATCTCAGCCTCCACAGTCCTCCGCCAAGTTGTTTTTGGTCGGCCTCTCTTTCGCTTTCCTTCAGGGGTCCAAAGCATAGCTGTTCTTGTGATGGCATCGGGGTCTCTTCTGAGGACATGACCAACCCAGCTCCAGCGTCTGCCAGCTATGATGGTATGCATGTCCTCTTGCTTGCTACGAGTAAGCAGAAATGATCTTCATGGAAACTCCATAATGCCTCATTAATTTCCAAAGTGATTCTGTCTACACTGTCAAATGCCTTTTCGTAGTTCACAAATGCGATTTATATTGGTGAATTCAATTCCAGACTTTGTTCAACTATTATTCTTATGTGGCTATCTAGTCTACACAGGATCTGTTTTGTCGAAAACCTTTCAGTTGCTTGTCTATGGATTCTTTTCATCTCAAGGATGGTTCTATTTAATACTTTTCCTGGCACTGATAGTAAACATTATTCCTCTATAATTTGTGCACTCTTGTAAATTTCCTTTCTTAGGCAACTTGACCAGATAACCTTCCTTCCAATTTGGGAGTATTTTTTCTCTCTCCCAGACTTTTTCAAGTAGTTTGTATAATATCTCTGTAGAGGTATAAATATCTATTTTTCATGGCTGTGACGTGTAATGGAAAAGAGTCTACAGTAATCTAACAGCCTGTTGTAACCTAATAGCTACTCTCTGATTTTCTAGCTAAAAACATGCATTAAAACTACCTGTCCCGTCTTTCTGCAGCTCACCCTTTTGTCCCCACCCTCATTTCTTGAAACACTGGCAAACGCGGTGTCTGCAATCTTCTTTGACCTGTCAGCCATAGCAGGAAATAAATCCCGCTATGGCTATACTTCGTTTCACTCACGCAAGCTCAGCTGTCAATCATATAATACGTGACCATTGGACAGCTAGAAAGCACGTGAGAGTAACGGAACGGAACCTTTAAAGTTCACCCAGGGAAATCGAGAAAATCCCCTAGTCCCCGTTTCATCTCGCGCATGGGCATTGCAGGGGAAAGCCCGCTAGAAGAACAAAATACTTTTGATCTCGGTCAAAGCTCCAGACGAAAAACTCTGAGAGACCGTGACGCAAAGCCTTTCATCTTTGGAACTCTAGCTCCTGAATTATGTCACACACAGAAGTGCGAAATAACACCATTAGAGATCAAACCGAAGGCTATGATATATATACTGCTGTTTCAAAAAACCAGGTATCAGTCGTCAGTCAGAATTTGAAGAGTCTAGCGCGTAGTCCTAAAACCAATTTCTTTTATGGAATACTGTGTATAAGTGATTTCGTGGAGATTTCATTCTGGATTTCTGGTGAGAGGAAAATAGTTCTAAGTATTAGAAGTACTTCACGGTGACAGCAATTAAAGTTAAACCCTTATACTTCACTTAGATTTTTCTTGCTAGTAAGGCGAATTAAATAAAATTACGCGTAGCAATTTTTCATAAAAAGCGACTATTAACCAGACCGGACTTAGAGGCGTTTGACGACTGACAGAGGGAGAACAGAATACATGTTCATAATTCATTTGTAATTATTGTTATTATAGCGTCTATTATTTTTTTTAAATGCCAATACGACAAGGTAACAGACACCGACGATTTACTAGCTAAATATAATGAGAATAGGTGTTTATGTTTGTACGTGTTGCGTATTGGAAAAAAAAAACACTGTGCGAGTGACCCGCTGGCCGCGAACCTGTCCGGCGAATCATTATCGACCGGGCCCGAACAAAATCAGCGGCTAGCGAACTTCGGTAAGTGTTTATAGTTGCCGCAGGGCAAACAACGTGTATCTTTTCATTTCAGAATTGACAGAGCGGATGAGAGATTGTATTGTCCTCGTCCGTATTTTCTTTATAGAATGGTAGCATTTTTCACAAATGTTTGCTTGTATTTATTTTTTTGCAGACCTGATCCCCAAGTCGACGACCAGCGGTCTTTGTTTTATGATGTGTGTACTTGTACATCGGTACATATACATTATCTACCAACAATCGCGTAGGAGCTATAAAGCTACTAGCCTGGTGATATTTTTGTGACTGTAAATTGTAACGACTGGACTTACCAAATCCATGATATTATTTTTAACAACCCACAGCGGAGTAGACCTGATATCATCATTTCCCCCCCCCCCCGACACCTGACAGTTGTATTCAAGTGGAGTACCTAGTCGATACACTGTGAGGACCGGCACTCTGGCAAAAAGTCGGCGGTTGAAATCCATCGTCATCATCCTTAAAATTAGGAGCAACCAGATTATCAGGATACTGGGAGTATCACCTCACTTAAATGGTCAAAATCATCAACGATTTTTCACACTAATCACCTGTTAGTATTAGCACCAGTACCCAGATAGAATCCCAGACCGAGCGGGAAACTGAAGCCTGTTTTCCCCGCCCGCCCATACACTGCAAGCGTTGTCTCTCCGGATTTATCCAGGGGTAATTCCTGTGTCTAGACTTATTCCCCCTTGTGGACCCCTATCGAAGGAAAAGTGGATAGTTTAGAACAGTGACGATAATCTTTAGGATTTATACCTCTACCAGGATTTAGCGAGGATTTTAGCAAATTCGGCGTTCACCTCATTAGTATTTTTTGGGACGAACTGGGGCCAATTTGTATCCTCTACAACTGGAGTTGGTACATTAATCAGTCAAAAGGGATTTCGAGGGATATTCTATAAAACAAGGGATACCACAGACCCACGGGTAAAAGACAATAGGTAAGAGAGTGAGAGGTGGCCACTGAGTGAGAGAGTGTGTGATGATTTTTGTTTTTTGGGGAAAGATCTATTAAGTTGGTCGTTTGGTTTTTTTTTTACTTGGTCTTATCTCGCACCAAGATTGGTTATTCCTGTAACCTAGTGCCAACCTTCAACCTTTGGGTTAATATTATTTTTTTGGTTTTCTCCATACGGTGAAGGAGCACCATTCCTCATTTTAACTCTATATGTATGATTCTGGATATATTTGAGTATTTGATGTTGTAATAAGTTTAGTGATAAATAAACAACAAAGAACTTAACTTTGTGTGTTGGTCAGACCCATGCCCATTTTCCGTAGTTTTTTCACGCGTATGTGTTTTGTTGTCACATAGTGTTGTGTGTGCAGAGTATCCTGTCTTATTTTAGATAGGGAGGCAAAGACTGTCATGGAAACAACGCACAGTCGTACGGATAGGCTGGAGGAGAGAAACGTATTCACTCCAGAGACACATCTTTCCCTCAACGTCCATCTCTTCATTTTTTTCTTGTATATTACTAAGCAATTTCCCATTCTTATCTTTGACGAGGTCATTTGCTTGCTTATATTTCCTTGTTAGCTTCTTTGTGCTGTTCTACAGGTCCCTCATATTTTCATTAGTTGTGTGATAGGGTGGGCAAGAGATGATGATGCTGTTGTGATATGTGATCACTTTCTTGCACACTCGCAACCGACCCGAACAACAATAAAACTCTGATTCTAAGGCAGAGGCTGTATTTATTCGTACAACCCTGTCAATGACCCAAACCCGCAAAGCAAACTAATGAACTGTAAGCTACTAGTTAAAATATCTCCAAATACATGATAAAAACTAATTGCCCACGCCGCGGGTCATCACCCGCCATGGAAATTAAATTGTTAAACGTGAAGGCAAAACATTACCCTTGGAACGGGAGGAGAACGGAGATCAAAAGGAAAAATCTGACTGAACGCCTGCTTGAAACTAGCAAGGCTAAAAGACGCAATTGGTGGGGAAAGGAGGAAAATTCACGTCCCCAAGTTGACACAAGGTAAAGAAATCGACAAAAGGGACCTTAGCTATTATACGCAACAGTCATTTCTTGGACGCTTTGGCGATAACTTAGTCCGTTTATTTGAATTCAGCGGCAAAAGCAGTACAGAAGATGCTAGAAAATATTTCGAAAAACCAACTAACCTTGAAAAGTAACTTTTTCTTAATAATGATGTTAGGAATATAAAACCTAGCTGGCCGGATGGCCCATCTTGAGCAGTGAAATAATATGCTTTCATTTATACAGACGGATAGATAATAAGAAAGATATTGACAAAAGACTGTGTTGTTCATATCAGCGAGCGTCTGCATTGAAACAAAAAATGTCCCTAATTTTCAAAAACTGTAGCCTTGAGACTCAAGTGCTAAAATCTAGTTGGAATGAAAGAGACGGGATGGGGTGGAGAATTGTGGCTAAAAATAACTTTAAAGGCAAAATTGTGTAGGGGAAGGCAGAGTTGGTTCAAAAAAACAAGTGTGTTTTTTTGTGTGAAACGCAAGTAGAGACAGACGGACCAACAGACAATAATGCATGACTGAGGTATGACTGAAATGACTTTTTGGTAGGAGGTTTGAATTTGAAAAGGAAAAAAGGCGGTGATTGGCCATAGATGAATATATTATCGGCGCTCAGACGCGCATTTTTGCCATTCGTCATAAGTTGTCCTAGTAGACACAGTGAATTATTTAGTGGTGTAATTCCCAGAAGCTAATTGAAATATTTAGAGGGACGCCATACTAAAGCCACCAGCTCAGCTGAGTTTTGCTAGCAGATAACTGTGTTCTATATTCATAATTCTGGTAAGACTGAAAGTATTTCTTTGTATATTTTAATATTTGTTTAATGTTTCGAGTGATTTGATACTGCCATATCAAAATCTATCCCTTACAACAAGTAAGGATTCGCTCTAGACCCCCCGCCCCAGTTCAGGGTCTAGAGACAAATAAAATACATAAACTCCAGCAAGGATTATGAAAGACAGATCAAGTGTTGAGATCAGTGGAACATATCACCTATCCTATTCTATGGCAGGAAGCTAATGAACATATTTCAGAATATGTAGTCTGGGAGAACTTATCCTATGTGAAACCAAATTGGTAAGATGTGTTGTATGGTCAAAGAGATCTGACCCGTCTATGTGGTGTTGTTGTTGTGTGTAGTGTTGTGTCCAGAAATGGTTTAGAGGATGGAATTCTGACACATGACCAATACTTTAATGCAGAACTGTGAGTTTTTATTTGGCACCAATGTGGTGTCAAATGAGGTGTTGAATATTACAAGAGTGGACCCGTGCAGTTTATATTTTGGCAGAGCAGCCTGATATTGCCCCCAAGCACGGAGAGGTGGGGCCACCTGATTCCAGCACAAGATTACTCATTCAAGATACGTGAGCGTCTGGACTGCTGAATACTCACCAACTTAATTTCTAACACACCAATTATAATACCCTCAATAAATGGACAATGTGTAGTCACCATAGACAGGGAGTGATGAGGCCACTCCAACAGCACATCCATTAAACGTCCTCCCAGAAAAATTACAACCATAAACAGTAGTAATATTAACTAGTCTTGTAAAATACATATGTACACTCCTTTCATTTATTATGCCATATATTCATGCATTTCATTAATAATTGCAAAACCTTTCATATGTTCTGACCAAAATAAAACCTTGGTTCAGAACAAATAAACTTAAAGAAAATTTATTATCAAAAATTTTACACAGCTTGAGTTAGTTCAGTGTGTCATAACGTTTTATTAATATTATTAAACTTATTAAATATCTGTGTGTGTGTATGTAAACTACCACAACACATTACATATCATTACCCTAGAATTTTAACGTAGCCACATTCATTAGAAAAAAAAAATAGGTGTGAGGTCGTAGTGGTAGCAAGAAGGGCCTTCTGAAAATTCACAGCTACATTTATCTCTATTTAAAATCATAATAAATAATTAACGAGAAACAACCGTGAGCCAAAACATTCCGTCATCTTCTCACATAGGGTGATGTTGTGGGATGAGCAAAGTCCTTCACAGCTGACCTCAGTGTGCTTCCACGCTACCTGAAACATCCCACAATTACACACATCCACTCTCATACATGTCTCACATAGTGTGATGTTGTGCATGAGGCTGGCAAAGTCACCATGTAACATAGATCGCTACCGAAACCACTACTGCAAGAGCGTATGAATGCTTCATGCTGAGGCCAGCCACATTGGTTGCCCCATGCTCCATAAGGAGCTAGAAGAGAAATATATATCTCCAAGTGAACCCACGTGCTCTTATAAACCATTCTACACATAACAATAATTAAATAACACTAAAATGAGCATAATACAGTATTAAACGCTATGTACAACGAATATTCTCCTTAACGAGAATAACTACCACCTCGCAATTGAACCATATCAATATACTTTCCTACATTGTGAAGCATGTCGTGTGTGACGACCTGCGCACCTGACAACAAGCGTGTCGTATATGACCACTGATAAAACTGGGAACTTCACCATATTAATCGCATCGTTACAGAAACTAACCATTACCATAGCATATAAATGCTTCGCGCTGGCTTCTGTTTGACCCAGCCGCACTTGTGTCTCCATGCCCCGCAAGGAGCAATCGGAGAAACACTTATGTCTCAAAGTGTCTTACGCACAAAGGAGTAGCATTACGCCCACAAGAAATCTTAATACCTAAAGCTAGATTCATCTTCTCAAAGGGAACTTTAGCACTACAAAACTGTGTACACAACAGATGTAATTAAACTAATCTCAAAGTAATACCATACAATTATTCGTTAACTTACTTCGCGTTCCACTATAATAAACTATCTTGGCATGAATAGAGAAAATTATATTAATCTTGTACTTCTTATAACCTTCTTAGGACCTCTTATAATAACCCAATTTTCATCCAACACTAAATAATAAACATGCTTAACCCCCTAAAAATATACAGACACGTATCAAAGTAAATTCTAATCCAAGCCAAACTCCTCTTGAACATTAACAGGATACACTTTATTTAGGTACAATTACATTAAACATCATAATAGGTTCTCGCCTAATGGCAAAGGCAGTAATATGCAGTCTTCATAAAGTCGTAAGGCAGTCCGTTCCACTATGGAAACGCTGTCCTTGCATTCTCACCAGTTTAATATATTGTATACACTCGACACAATAATGAAAAGTACTTCCTGACATTCAAAGAAGCTAGGAACAACTCAACAGAGCATATTGGTGCCCTAGTGATGGTAAAATTCAGGTAAAACATAGTAGACTGTAGGAGCTAATACACATGCGAACGCTCTCCTCAAAACACAATCGGCATCTCGCCTTGCAGACGATAGAACCGTCCTTTCCCGGCATGACGTCATTTCCGTTTATTGTAAGTAAAATCCGTAATAAAATATAAGAAATGAAGCTCTGCCGAGCTGAAGATACTTTACACATAATCGTTATGAATTTAACTCATAACAATACTGTACAAGTTTTACAGTATATACCAGTGTTTCCCTAACATCCCGAGCGCCCCCGCGTTACATTTTAAAAAAAAAACTATAAGGAGTGGAAGACAAGAGCAACCGCTAATTCAAAACAGTGACAACTAATTGCTCTATTTTTAAAAATTCTAATATAAAGCTACAGATATACTTACTTATTAGTTTAATTTTTAAAATAAAACTTAATAACGTAATCCTGTATAACCAACTTCCACCAACAGTATAAGAGTGTACATCAGTAACCCACCACTTTTGTTTTGCACTGACACTGCTTCACAATAGTTGAAAAGGATAATGCAGTCAATTACCAAATATTTGTAATACCAGTTGAAAAGCTTCACATACCCCCTGGTAAGCGTACCCCATGTTGGAAACCTTTGCTACAAGGTGTATGAGAAATTGAGACGAGCGAAGTAAGGGAGTAGATGTGGGTTAGTGTTTGTCAGGCTACGTTCTCTTCTTAAGGGCCCTGTATAATTAAACTGCTTTTACATGGAAGCGTTATATTAAGTAATATTGTTGAATCTAGCCTGACAAATCCGTAACCCTCCCACCTTACTACTCAACGCCCCACCCCCCGTTGCCCCATTGGATCCTCCCAACGCCCCCAGGGGGCGATACCACGTACTTTGGTACCCACTGATATACACTATATACAGAAATAGTAATTAAAATTTTTTTTTTTAAATAACGTAAGTAATAATAATAATAATAATAGATCAATAAACATTCTGACAGGACATCGGACAAATATGGTGGATTCATACCAGTCTTAAATGAAATTAAGCATGTTAGCTAGGGACGATACCACATCTTTTTACATTTACTATTCTACTAATCTGATGTGAAGGCAACAGCATCGCCCGTAAATCAAGAACGCAAAGCACACTTGTAAATGGACATGTGTGTATCTTTACAGTACATCACTTATACAGGGTGGGTCAAAAGTCAAGCCTCACAGGCAATTCATTATATAAATCACATTAAATGTTTGAATTGGCTGCCATAAACAACTGATTTCAGGTGGCCCCCATAAAAAATAATCCATAGGAATTAGGTCTGGAGGCCTGGATGGCCATTCAATGGACCCACGTCGTCCAATTCATTTGTCTGGAGATATTTCTTGCAAAATCTTACTCCTCAAAAAATGGCCCCATGCCATAATTCGTGGATTGTTTTGCACATGTCATTCCGTTACCCTGTGTGGGTTTTCAATGGCCTAATATTGTGCACCATGTCAGTTGAGTGAACCATTAAGGTGAAACACTGCTTTATTGCTGAGCATAGTACGTTTTTTTCAAGGCGCCTGTATAATAAATTGCCAATGGGGCTTGACTTTTGACCCACCCTGTATTTTAAATTTAAATTTTAAAAAAGTTTCATAAAGTAACATTAAAATGTTTCCGCGTGCTTCTTGAACCAATTCGCGTGCCCACGGGGATGCACGAAAGACACTGTTAGGAAACACTGATTTAAGATATGGCTTAGGACGTTTATGACATCTTAACAGTTTATGTAATCATTATACAAACATAGCACACACATTTTTGACATTTCTAGGCGCTGCATCGAAGTACCGCGTAGATGTGTACGTAAGTTTAAACACGCATTCCGAATCTTTTGAAATAACGGTGAGATCGTCTCCCCTGAAAGGTTCACAATGCAATATAGAATCATTCATAGCTTTATAAAGCAGGGGGTGGTATAAAATAGATCCTGGTCTGCATGTCTGCAGAATGGAAGAAGATCGGGTCACACGACAAATATGGGAAACCAAGAACCAGGGATCCATACCTCCAGAACGACCCAGAGCTCGCTGGGAGGATAACAAAAGACAATCTCTGAAGGATCGAGGACTAGACTGGAACCAGGCCAGGAGTAAGACAGCCGATAGGATAGTATGGCACTCTCTCTGGCAAACCTCTACACCCCAGGGTAGAAGAGGAACGACTAAGTAAGTATAATACTAAAGGAAAATGCCAGGAGAAGAAACTCGTTAAATAAAATTGTTTACTCTAGAAATACGTATACTTATTATTTCCAGCATGAAAGCTCCTGAGATGTCCTTTGATATCCATATCATTCAGCAGGCCTAAGAAATGTGAAATTATGACATACACAGTTAAATATGTACATTATATTTCTCACATTTAGTGCTTGTTGGAATATGCATTTATGCAGGTTGGACATAATGTTTTTTTTTTAAGTTTTTTTTTTTTTAATTCTTCAAGTGAGATTTCGTAAATGCATCTCAAACTAGGCATCGACCCGGACAGACATCAGAAAAAAAACAACGCAAAAAAAAAAAAAAAAACCACGTAAATCAGGCTTACTGACGGCAGCCGGAGCAAAATTGGAACTGAACTAAACTTTTTGAGTTTTTAATAAAGTGGAACGACAATCGAAGCGAAAGAAATTACGGTATTTTTGCTTTATTCCTTATTTTTAATCCCTTACAACAACTTGATTACAAAAATAGAAGAATCTTACTGTGCAGATGTCTTCAAGACAATAATATTGAACATTTCTTGTTAAAATGTAACAAGTAAGAACAACTCAGAATCCCAATATTATATAAAACAAATATCCCATATAAGCAGTTGTTCATATTATTTGGAATTAAAAACAATATATATCATAATTATAACCATTCAGAGGTTGAACGGAATATTTATCATCATTAAATTTTAAAAAAAATCCCAATATTTGCAGGCCACAATTTTTACCCATAAATATAGAACAGATTTTTAAGAATACACAGACTTAGGGAACTGCATAGCATAGTTAAACGAAGGGTGAACGTATTCTGAGAAGTAACAATCTCATAAAGTTATTTTTAGACTAAGTTATAAACACGTAATACGGTTGAGCATATCAAGTCTTTGTGTAAAGTGAAGGTGGTGTGTTTTTGGTAACAGTGGCAAGCAAACAGGGAAAACCCCCTTCCAAGACCGTGTAAAGTGTAGGATTTGTTCGTCAATGTAACTTTTCGGTAAATACTTGGAAGAACCAGACCTTTTCACTTATACATTATCATTTTTTCTAGATACAGCTTGAATGTATTTATGAATGAGAGAGAGACTGCCACCAAGAACGTATGTGGTTTTATTTTGTAAACTCACGCGGCCACGGGCTAGAAGACATGTGTGAGTTTATGTAAATTCTGCGGTTGAAAGGAGCCTATCACGGTCTACCTGTTCAGTCAGCGAGAAAAATGTTACGCAAAGCCTTGTTTTAATACATGCACGGTCAACATGCAACTGCAGGCCTGAAAGTGGGTATACAATCATGTTGTGGTACTATGTACACAAATGGAAGTTGTAAGAATTATGCATGTATGTAAATACTAATGGTCATGACTTCCTGAAGGGTTAATCAGGTGTATGTGTCAAATTTTCAGACGACAATCGGTTCAGCTCTGCAAGTCAATCAAATAGCGAAGCATCGCTTTTTTATTTATACGGAAACAGGAGCATCAAATTAGCAGTACCCAACTACAACGCAGCCACTTGACAACGTTTTCTCCAACTGTGCTCGCACCGTTTATTCTTTCAGTGAGCTGTATAATGCTCAGTTTTATGGCAATAGTCTATGTGAGTTCTCCGTCAACATGACGCTAGAACAAAATAGAGCACAGATCTAATCTGCCTCTATTAACAAGCCCGTGTGGTACCTGTTATACGAGGAAATATTTAGAATTCTTCCTGGCCCTCCTCGCCAGACAACTCCAGTACGTACACTTAACGACCAGAGACAGAAGTTAATTCTTGTCATATCCTCAGGAGAGCGGATAGTAGTCACAGCGGAGTAGATTGGCCTCAGGGCCGGCCCTAGGAGTTTTGCCGCCCCGTGCAATACCATACCTTGCCACCCCAGCCCAACCTCAAATTAACGTTTGAAATTTTTAAAACCATTATGTTAAACAAGCTTCAACATTAATTTCATGACCATTAGCTTAATTTTAAATAGTACCATTAATAATAATGATAAATTGATGAAAATATTGTATAGTCATAAAATAAACCATTGACTTTATTAGAGACAATTATATGAAATAAATGTAGTTACATTACTTACATATAGGGGATGCTCCTCTCATGTGGAACGATGAACTGTTGAGTCACAAACACTTAACTATAGTATGTACATGTTATAGTTTTTAGCATTATTTTCACATTATTTGAATTTATATTGTTTGAAGTATGTACTGCTTAAAAAGACACTTTTCTTGCTTTCATATTTGCAAAAGCAGAAATAAGGTCTGCGTAGTCTAATTTTTTGACCCATTTCATGTTCAATTGAAATCATGGCAAGTCCTTCCAATCTAGTTTCGGCCATTGTTGGGCGTAAATAAGTTTTAATAAGCTTCAGTTTTGAAAAACTACGCTCACCACTTGTTACCGTTACAGGCAAAGTTAGTAATATTAAGGCTATAGCGACATTAGGAGCAATGTTATTTTAAATAATATAACGAAGAACTTCAATTGGCGGTGTATTTTCTGGTATTAATTTGGATACTACTTTCAGTTCATCACATAGCTCAATGGCATCAATGTCTCTATTTTCTTGATGTGTTAAAACGCCTTCTAGGTTTTTACATTTGTTTAAGAGCTCATTTGTCGTCTCAGATTTCAATTTAGGGATGTTATATAAAAAGGAAAAATGTGAACTGTGATGTTCCAATTGCTCAAACCTTTCTTAAATAGAATTAGTTGCAACATCAATAATAAAAAAGAAAAATTCAATTTTGAATTTAGTTTTGGGATCCAAAATAGGTTCATCTCTTGCTCCACAGTTGTGTTGCTTTTTCTGCCGACGCACTCTAGTACATTCAAACGTTGGTATCAAATCAGGATCAGCTTCAACTTTCTCAGCTAATATTGTAGCATCAACAAAAAAATTTTGAAATGATTCATTATTTCTGAGATTCAAGGCTTTGGAGAACATTTCTCAAAGTTGTTATGGCACGGGTCAATTCCATTTTTATGCTTTGCAACAGTTTACTAGCAACATTAATTTCGTTTAAAACATAGTGCCATATAAACAGACAACATAAAAATTTAAAAGCTCTGAGTTTTAGGGCAAGGATTTCAGCTTCATGTCTCGCCATTTTATCTACTGACTCGTCATCAGCAATTTCTATCAATGCATCATAAAATTCCTCAATATAATATCTTAAAGGACGAATGGCCTCGATTCTAGATTCCCAGCGAGCTGTACTTAGTGGCTTGGGCGTTAGAGTTGTAATATGTGTAGTGGGTTTGATGGTATTGTATGATGGTGATATTACTACGTGTGATGCATGAGGTCAGCTGTGAAGGCTCCTGAGATAAAATGTAGCTGTGAATTGTCAGAAGGCCCTTCTTGCTACCACTACGACCTCACCTCTATCTTTTTTTACTAATGAATGTGGCTACGTTAAATGTCTAGGGTAATGATATGTAATGTGTTGTGGTAGTTTACAGACACACACACAGATATTTACTAAGTCTAATAATATTAATAAAATGTTATAATACACGGAACTAACTCAGTTGTGTAAAATTTTGATAGTAATTTTCTTACATTTATTTGTTCTGGACCAAGGTTTTATTTTGGCCAGAACATATGAAAGGTTTAGAAATTATGAAAGAAATGCATGAATATTACATAATAAATGCAAGGTGTGTACATATATATGTTACTAGACTAGTTAATATTATTATTGTTTACAGTATTAATCTATGTGGGAGAACAGTTAATGGATGTGCTGTTGGGGTGGCCTCATCACTCCCTGTCTATGGCGATTACACATTGTCCAGTTAATTGATGGAAATTTTATGGGTGTGTTAGGAAATAAGTTGAGTTGGTGAACTCTCAGCAGACCAGGCGCTCACGTAACTTGAAGGTGTAGCTCTGGTGCTGAGATCTGGTGGCCCCACCTCTCCGTGCTTGGGGGCAATATCAGAAGTCTGGTGGCCCCACCTCTCCGTGCTTGGGGGCAATATCAGAAATATGGTGGCCCCACCTCTCCGTGCTTGGGGGCTATATTAGGCTGCTCTGACCCAATGTTACTGCACGGGTCCACTCTGGTAAAATTCAACAACTCATTTGACACCGCATTGGTGCCAACTGAAACTCACAGCTCTGCAATCAAAGTATTAGTGTGGTGAAGTGGGATGTTATAAATACTTATAGGGAACTTAGTGTACTGACTGAGATCAGCTGTGAAGGTATCTATATCTATTAAGAGTAGTGTATTATAGATAACCTTACTTGCTACCACATATCTATATATCTCAGTCAGAATTATTCTGGAATAGTGTGATGCTACGTTATGTGTCTAGGGTATGTGTATGATGAAGTGTAAGTCACAACAACAGACAGATAAACAATTTAATTTAATCCACTACTCTTGACAACACTGTGACACTCACATACATATAACACTCTACAAAGATATCTTAAAAGAGTCACTGATAAACTTTCGAATAACAATATGTATTCATTACTGGCATGAATGAATATGTGTCCTGATTCAACTACAAGGGAACCAGGAATCACAATCAATTTAAATTACAAGTTATGTACAGAATG
This sequence comes from Oreohelix idahoensis, assembly GCA_024509875.1. NCBI lineage: Eukaryota > Metazoa > Mollusca > Gastropoda > Stylommatophora > Oreohelicidae > Oreohelix > Oreohelix idahoensis. The sequence continues at coordinate 155,324 of JAMPIV010013306.1, forward strand.
TATTTAATATGAATATTGTAGTGACATATATTATTACAAATGTTCTATGTGTGTCAGTTGTGTAGTAGTAAAATGAGGTAATACTGGTTTTGTTTTGTTCAAGCTCTGTTGGTATTTGTCATCATGACTTCAATAGTTTGTCTTTAGGGACCAGTATTTGAGATGTTCAAAGTTCCTGATTTTAAGACAAGTAAATTCCCCTCTGAATAGTATTTTTATAAAGTTATTTCAAGATGAGGGGACATAATGTTGAGCTCAGCTGGCCAACTCTGCTTATCTTGAGTGATGGCGGCAGGAAAGGACTCCTCTGCTCGAATTCTCCTCTGGGCTCAGGAGACACCTCACTGATAGCTAAAAGGACCAAGGAGTATGCTGTCCGACTCTGGATTCAGCAAATCTCTGACCAGATGCTGCTCAGTACCATCAAGACCACTGTCCCTGAAATCAAGAAGGATGTACCTTCTACTTCATAACTAATTTATATTCTCTTTTACACTGATCACAATACAGCACAAACATTGCGTTCAGAGCGTTAGGCCAACAGTCAGCTTCATTTGAAATACTTTATTCCAGTATTACCCTTCTTAATGGTTACTACGCCTCTGCACTTCCAGCATTATTTCTTTCTAGTCAATCATCCAGGTGTCAGTGTACTGTTTGGCCATTCCATGCCGTTTTACTTCTCTCCGACACCCTCCGTTCAGGCTGGAGCATTTTAGGCTTTACCTCACGTTTGCCACTGAACTACACATATATATACAGGCATAAATCAACAATTCACATTCAATTTTCATTAAAAGATATTAAATGGTTCAAGCTTACCACAATTCATACGAATAACACAGATACGTTGATTAGCAATGAATTCTGGCACAAACTGGCACAAATCTCCATCTGCTTATCTTCCAGGCTTTTATTGAGCCAAATATAAGCTGGCTTCAACGCACTGATGCTTTATCAAGTGTATTTAAACAAGTGGTTTCGAACTAACGCTCCCAAGTGTGTATATCAGCGAGACTGGCCAATGAGCCACGTTTCGACAAGTGTTTGAAAAAAATGTTATCCTTTCCCGTCTCCCCTAACAACCAAGATAGTATTTATAGCCCGACCAATCGTGGTTAGGCTTTCATTTGTTGCGCTCCAATCAATTTGAAGTTTACATGGTAGGCTATTTCTGTAACGTAAATTTTTTTCAAACACGTTAAAAAAAAATCTTATGAGCAGAAATGATTTTATGCTGTCAGGCACCCCCAATATTTTATTTTGGGTATAAGTTATTAATTCCTGGACTATTTGCGTAACGTTTTACATATTATTTGTCAGCAAGCCCTAAGGAACCCAAAAATACTAATTTAAAGGAGCTACGTGGCTGCGTTCAAAATATGCAATTTCTTCTACCTCCTGTTTCGAAGATGTGCTGTCTGTGTACTGTTATGTGTTCAAACGTAAACCCATCTAATGTTGTCTTTTCTAATAAGAGTTTGTTATGATTTATAAACCTAACTCTGGGAAAGGGTAGTGTATTTTATCACTGTCCGTCTGAAAAAGTTAGTGCTTGTAGACTTACACGCGTGATGCCAGCATTTGTATATCGCGCGTCGCGTGTTGCATGCGTTCCTGATTTTCAGCCCTCCCCTCTCGCTATCCTTTTGTCCATCTGTTCGTTCGTTTTGGTAACGTAATATAATTAATGTTAGGATTAATTTAGGTCATTACGCAGTACGTCTCAATGTTTTTCTTAGAAATGCAGCACACGTTTCATTGAAGAAGGCGGGTAATAATACAGTAAGCTTTTATATCAACGTGAAAGCGTTACAATTTGCAGACGAAGCAGAAAACAAGGGGGATTTCGAGTACATTCCTTGTGACAGCACTGTCATTTTACCATTGCTCTTCTCTTTATTAATTTTATTTGTTAGGCTTCATATTTACCTAATAATTTATATATGTGGATTAGAATATTTCATGACACCTCCCCTCTTAAAACAGACATTATATGTCAGTCCTTTATTCTATATACACATAGAGAAATTTATTATTATTTCTGGGGTTTACGGTGATTCTCATCACACGGATGGCGGCTTAAAAAATCCGCTCCCAGATTGGTTTTTCCAGATATATATTCAATGCTAAAATTATATGGAGCCAGAAGCAAAGACCATCGGAGTAACCTAGAGTTCTCATGCTTAGCCTGTGCTAAAAACGATAAAGGTTTGTGGTCAGTTTGCAACTTAAATGCCTTCCCATATAGATAAATATTGAATTTCTTTATTGCCCATATTACTGCAAGACATTCTTTTTCGCTAGTTGAGTAGTTGATTTCAGCTTTATTCAACTTTCTGCTAGCATATGCCACTGGGCTTAATTCCCCATCCAATGCATCTGATTTCTGTAGTAGAGTTGCACCTAACCCAATATTACTTGCATCCGTCCTTACTATGAATTCTTGACTTAAGTCAGGTAATTTCAAAATGGGTTTACTTGTGAGCTTTTCCTTCAATTCTTGGTAAGTCATTTCACATTGTGGTGTCCATGTAATGCGATCTGGAAGTCCTTTACGTGTCAATTCCGTTAAAGGTGCACATATGGAATTAAAGTTTTTGATATACTTCTGGTAGAAACCACATAATGAGACAAAGGATCTCACGTCCTTCTTGGTTTGTGGTCTCGGGGCTTTCTGTAGTTTCTCTAAGTTCTTTGGGTCAGGGGTCATGTTTCCCTGATAAACTGTGTGTCCCAAAAATTCCAATTCTTTACATCCAACGCAACATTTGGTTGGTCGGGCTGTTAAATTTGCCTCCCTAAGTCGATCAAACAGCATGTTCAGAGAGTCAATGTGTTCCTCAAATGTTTCTGTTGCTATAAGGATATCATCCATAAAATTTGTTATACAGGGATTATTCAGAGGATCCAATAATTTTCTCATCATTCTAGAGAAGACACTAGGCGCATTCTTCAATCCAAATGGCAATCTATTAAACTCATAGTGTCCTTCTGAGGTACTAAAAGCTAGGTATGGTCTAACCTCAGGCTTTACGGGAATCTGATAGTATCCTTTACTCAGATCCACTTTTGAGAAATATTTAGCTTTATTTAGCCTGGCAAACAGCTGATTTGTATCCGGCAATGGATCCACCTGTCCTTCTGTAATAGCATTCAGTCTCCTGTAATCTATACAGAGTCTATGTTCTCCAGAGGGCTTCCTTAAGAGTACAACCCGGAACTATACGAAGACTCACTGTGCGAAATAATTCCTTCCTTCAATAGATAGTCTATCTCTTCCTTCAAAGCTTTTTCCTTAGCAAACGGAATCGAATATGGTTTCATACAGACAGGTGTGGAGTCTATGAGTTTCATATCATATTCCAATAGGTTTGTATGCCCTGGTCGGTCTGTTAACACCTCTGCATGATTATTTAGAACCTGTTGCACTCTCTCTTTCTGAGTTTTCGTTAAATGTGTACTGATTTTCACCTGTGCTGCTGTCTCACAGGGGTGTAATGGATATTCAAATGATGAAAGTGGTTCCTTTTTCATCTCCATGGCGATGGACAAGGTCAACAAGTGTGTCTCTTCCTGATGTTCTCTTTCCAAATATTTCTTCAGGAGATTCACATGATAGATTTTTTTCTTTCCCCTTCTTATCTATCTTATAATTTGTTCTAGACACCTTCTCTAGAACTGTATATGGACCCTGCCATCCAATTTGTAACTTATTCTGACTCCCGGGCAAAAGAAGCAGTACCTTCTCTCCCACAGCCAAATTTCTGTCTTTCGCCTTCCTGTTATAATAGGCAGCATGTTTCTTCCTGGCTTGTTTCAAATTTTCATTGGCAAGTTTCCAGCCAGTTTTCAACCGAGTGGTCAGCTCATTCACATATTGGTATGAAGATGTAATGTTTTCCTCTGCCTTTTCATCAGTCCACGTTCTTAACAAAGCTACATATGGACCTTTAATTGTGTGGACCTATTTGTCCATGCACCGGTATGGTCTCTTCCACTTGAAGCTTTATAGTGATGATTTTTCCTCCCAGAATTATCATTCACAAAACGACCGCTACCAATTTTTCTTTTGGGGCTTTCTCCCCTCTTAAAATTCTTGATGAGAGATTTCCTCTCTACATCTTCTTCCTCCAGTTTGTGTAAGTCCGATTGAGGGATTTTCGGCTTATCCTGGGGTAAGACATCCTTTTGCACTCTCCGCATAGTGGCCATTGTAAAACAGTTAAGTGAAGCTTGTCCGTGAAAAGGGGCTTCCCATTCCATTTGGTCCACTTTATCAAATCTATATTTCTTTCTATTATCAGGCCTAATTTTGCTCCGGGGCGTGTCCAGGTCCTGATCCATGTTCCCACTTGTGGGTGTTCCCTCATGTGCTATACTACACCTTTCTACAAAGTTCTCAATGTCCCATCTTGCTTTGGGCCAATAATAATTGTGAGCCACCTTTTGAATGATGGTACCTATCTTCTCATGGTCCCCATCTGGTTTCACATGTAGGCTCCTTATTAAGTCTGTCCTATATCTTTTTGGAAGAACCAGCTGTCCGTGACCATTGGATCTAGCTCCAGTCTTCCTATACATCAACTTGTTTTTCATGTAAAAATCTCCCTTGCCTGGAGTTGTATGACAAGTTGACAATTTTCTGAAACAAGGCTTGAGTGTTTTATCCCCAGCCTGTGCCTTCCTCATCTCTTCTGGAGTGGTATCCAACATAATATCCTCCTCCTGTCTTGAGGTCGACCTGACCTGAAGGGTTGCCATATACACAGGTTTCCTTCTGCAACGGTCAGTGTCATGATTGTCCATCTGACAATTCTTACACCACCTTTTTCCTTGGTTGAAAGATTTTCTTTCATTATATTTCCTTTCATCGAATTGTGGGAATTTATTTTTATTTTCATACCGTGGCCTATCAAATTGGTGCTTACTTTTATTTTGATCCCTAGGATCAAATTTATTAAAGTTCTGTGGTGCCCTAAAGTTGTCCACCTGTTTCTTTTTATTACCTGTTACCTCTGCTTGAGCTGCTTGATACCTTTCAGCAACATTTAGCAACTCACCCAGCCTCTCTGCACCTTGTTCCATGAGAAACTTTCTCAGGTCTGGAGCCATGGACTCTCTTAGTTGCTCTATAAGGACCATTTCCTTAAGATCTTGGGTTTTCCCCAGAGAAGTCCATTTCTCCAAGTATGTCTCGATTCGTGCAGAGAACTGGTGATAGGTTTCACCTGACAGTAGTTTAGCATTCCTAAATTTTTTCCTGTAAAACTCTGCATTCTTTTCATACCTTAACAAAAGAGCCTGCTTTAGCATGTCATAATTTTCCTGATCACCTCTGCTCATTTTTGCAAAAACTTCATAAGCTGCCCCACGAAGTCCCTGAGATAACTTTAAGCTCCACCTTTCTCTCTCTAACCCATACGTGGTAGCTAATAGTTCATACCTATTTATATAGCTCTCAATATCATCGTCTTTCTCAACAAAATGATCTAAATGAAAGTTCATAGCTGAGGTTGAGGCTCCCTGAGTAACCGTAGCATCAGAGGCAAAGGGACTGGCACCATTTTCAGGAGCATGGCCTTGAAACTCAAACTCCCTTAGTCGTAACTCATGTTCCCTTTGTAATCTCTTCTCCTCCTTTTCTACTTCCCTCTCTGCAGCTAATCTCTTCTCTTCTCTTTCTGCAGCTAATTTCTTCTCTTCTCTTTCTGCAGCTAATTTCTTCTCTTCTCTTTCTGCAGCTAATTTCTTCTCTTCTCTTTCTGCAGCTTGTCTTCTTTCCTCGGCTTCCAATGCTTTAGCCTCTTTGTCAGCCTCAATCTGCAACCTCTTAGTCTCAGCCTCAGCTTCAAATTGTAACTTCTTAATTTCCCTGTCAGCCTCTAACTTTCTTTCGGCTTCAAACCTTCTTTCTTCGCGTTCAATAAATTTGTCACATTCCGTAGTAACATAGGCAACCATAACTTGCCCATCTAATCCTAACTCTTTTGCAGTCTGAACCGCAGCAGATCGAAATTTGGCCAGGTCCGCCATTGTCTAATATGTAAATTTATACAATGTCTAACCAACAATTCAATCTCTAATGGACAACACAGGCACCGTGAGCTCAACCTTATTTAATTCCACCCCAGGATACCTTTTAATTCTTATATTCCCTGAAGTGAATTACCCCCAATATTTTTAATAGTTAAAGATTCAAAATCCCAAGAGCGAGACCCCAATATATGTGGTGAAGTGGGATGTTATAAATACTTATAGGGAACTTAGTGTACTGACTGAGATCAGCTGTGAAGGTATCTATATCTATTAAGAGTAGTGTATTATAGATAACCTTACTTGCTACCACATATCTATATATCTCAGTCAGAATTATTCTGGAATAGTGTGATGCTACGTTATGTGTCTAGGGTATGTGTATGATGAAGTGTAAGTCACAACAACAGACAGATAAACAATTTAATTTAATCCACTACTCTTGACAACACTGTGACACTCACATACATATAACACTCTACAAAGATATCTTAAAAGAGTCACTGATAAACTTTCGAATAACAATATGTATTCATTACTGGCATGAATGAATATGTGTCCTGATTCAACTACAAGGGAACCAGGAATCACAATCAATTTAAATTACAAGTTATGTACAGAATGTATTTAATATGAATATTGTAGTGACATATATTATTACAAATGTTCTATGTGTGTCAGTTGTGTAGTAGTAAAATGAGGTAATACTGGTTTTGTTTTGTTCAAGCTCTGTTGGTATTTGTCATCATGACTTCAATAGTTTGTCTTTAGGGACCAGTATTTGAGATGTTCAAAGTTCCTGATTTTAAGACAAGTAAATTCCCCTCTGAATAGTATTTTTATAAAGTTATTTCAAGATGAGGGGACATAATGTTGAGCTCAGCTGGCCAACTCTGCTTATCTTGAGTGATGGCGGCAGGAAAGGACTCCTCTGCTCGAATTCTCCTCTGGGCTCAGGAGACACCTCACTGATAGCTAAAAGGACCAAGGAGTATGCTGTCCGACTCTGGATTCAGCAAATCTCTGACCAGATGCTGCTCAGTACCATCAAGACCACTGTCCCTGAAATCAAGAAGGATGTACCTTCTACTTCATAACTAATTTATATTCTCTTTTACACTGATCACAATACAGCACAAACATTGCGTTCAGAGCGTTAGGCCAACAGTCAGCTTCATTTGAAATACTTTATTCCAGTATTACCCTTCTTAATGGTTACTACGCCTCTGCACTTCCAGCATTATTTCTTTCTAGTCAATCATCCAGGTGTCAGTGTACTGTTTGGCCATTCCATGCCGTTTTACTTCTCTCCGACACCCTCCGTTCAGGCTGGAGCATTTTAGGCTTTACCTCACGTTTGCCACTGAACTACACATATATATATACAGGCATAAATCAACAATTCACATTCAATTTTCATTAAAAGATATTAAATGGTTCAAGCTTACCACAATTCATACGAATAACACAGATACGTTGATTAGCAATGAATTCTGGCACAAATCTCCATCTGCTTATCTTCCAGGCTTTTATTGAGCCAAATATAAGCTGGCTTCAACGCACTGATGCTTTATCAAGTGTATTTAAACAAGTGGTTTCGAACTAACGCTCCCAAGTGTGTATATCAGCGAGACTGGCCAATGAGCCACGTTTCGACAAGTGTTTGAAAAAAATGTTATCTTTTCCCGTCTCCCCTAACAACCAAGATAGTATTTATAGCCCGACCAATCGTGGTTAGGCTTTCATTTGTTGCGCTCCAATCAATTTGAAGTTTACATGGTAGGCTATTTCTGTAACGTAAATTTTTTTCAAACACGTTAAAAAAAAATCTTATGAGCAGAAATGATTTTATGCTGTCAGGCACCCCCAATATTTTATTTTGGGTATAATTTATTAATTCCTGGACTATTTGCGTAACGTTTTACATATTATTTGTCAGCAAGCCCTAAGGAACCCAAAAATACTAATTTAAAGGAGCTACGTGGCTGCGTTCAAAATATGCAATTTCTTCTACCTCCTGTTTCGAAGATGTGCTGTCTGGGTACTGTTATGTGTTCAAACGTAAACCCATCTAATGTTGTCTTTTCTAATAAGAGTTTGTTATGATTTATAAACCTAACTCTGGGAAAGGGTAGTGTATTTTATCACTGTCCGTCTGAAAAAGTTAGTGCTTGTAGACTTACACGCGTGATGCCAGCATTTGTATATCGCGCGTCGCGTGTTGCATGCGTTCCTGATTTTCAGCCCTCCCCTCTCGCTATCCTTTTGTCCATCTGTTCGTTCGTTTTGGTAACGTAATATAATTAATGTTAGGATTAATTTAGGTCATTACGCAGTACGTCTCAATGTTTTTCTTAGAAATGCAGCACACGTTTCATTGAAGAAGGCGGGTAATAATAATACAGTAAGCTTTTATATCAACGTGAAAGCGTTACAATTTGCAGACGAAGCAGAAAACAAGGGGGATTTCGAGTACATTCCTTGTGACAGCACTGTCATTTTACCATTGCTCTTCTCTTTATTAATTTTATTTGTTAGGCTTCATATTTACCTAATAATTTATATATGTGGATTAGAATATTTCATGACAATTAGTCATGTGTCAGAATTCCATCCTCTAACCATTTCTGGACACTACACTACACAACAACAACACCACATAGACGGGTCAGATCTTTCTGACCAAACAACACATCTTACCAAGTTGGTTTCACATAGGATAAGTTCTCCCAGACTACAGATTCTGAAATATGTTCATTAGTTTCCTGCCATAAAATATGATAGGTGATATGTTTCACTGATCTCAACACTTGATCTGTCCTTCCTAATCCTTGCTGGAGTTTATGTATTTTATTTGTCTCTAGACCCTGAACTGGGGCGGGGGGTCTAGAGCGAACCCTTACTTGTTGTAAGGAACAGATTATGCTATTGCAGTATCAAATCACTCGAACCTTAAACAAATATTAAAATGTACAAAGAAATAATTTCAGTCTTACCAGAATTATGAATATAGTACACAGTTAAATAAATGCTAGCAAAACTCAGCTGAGCTGCTGGCCTTATGATGGCGTCCCTCTAAATATTTCAATAGCTTCGGGGAATTACACCACTTAATAATTCACTGTGTCTACAAGGACAGCTAATACTGAATGGCACAAAATGCGCGTCTGAGCGCCGATAATATCTTCATCTAGGGCCAATCACTGCCTTTTCTTTTTTCAAATTCAAATATCCTACCAAAAGTCATTTCAGTCAGACCTCAGTCAAGTATGCCTTATTGTCTGTTGGTCCGTCCGTCTCTACTTGCGTTTCACAAAAAAACACACTTGTTTTTTTTTAACCAACCCTGCCTTCCCCTACACAATTCTGCCTTTAAAGTTATTTTTAGCCACAATTCACCATCCCACCCCGTCTCTTCATTCCATTAGATTTTAGCACTTGCGTCTTCAAGGCCACAACTTTGTGAAAATTAGTGACATGTTTTATCTCAATGCAGACGTTCGCTGATATGAACAACACAGTCTTTTGTCAATATCTTTCGTATTATCTGTCCGTCTGTATAAATGAAAGCATATTATTTCACTGCTCAAGATGGGCCATCCGGCCAGCTAGGTTTTATATTCCTAACATTATTATTAAGAAAAGTTATTTTTCAAATATTTTCTAGAATTTTCTGGAATGCGCTCATCACTGCATTCAAATAAACGGGCTAAGTTATGGCAAAAGCGACCAATAAATGACTGTGGCGTATAATATCCAAGGTCTCTTTTGTCGATTTCTTTACTTTATGTCAACTTGGGGACGTGACTTTTTCCTCCTTTCCCCACCAATTTGCGTCTTTTAGCATTGCTAGTTTCAAGCACGCGTTCAGTCAGATTTTTCCTTTTGATCGTTTTGCCTTCAAGTCTAACAATTTAATTTCCATGGCGGGTGATGACCCGCGGCGTGGGCGATCATGTATTCTAGCAGCTTACGCATTAGTTTTTATCCCTACGTTGTATCATTGGAGATATTTTAACGTTGTATCATTGTTAATTTTGTGACACATCTCCCCACTTGAAAACATGCCTAAGGCAAGTTCTAAAACCAGTGATACACATAGATAAAATCTCTCCTTACGCCTGCCATTACTCTAATTTTGATCACAGGGGTGCCGACTGAGGAAATCTGCACCGACATTCAATTTGCCTGGGATATATTGGATACTAAACTGATAAGGTTGAAGCAATAAAGACCACCTCAGCAATCTTGCGTTTTCATGCTTAGCCTGAGATAAGAATACGAGAGGCTGATGGTCCGTCTCGACCACAAAAGTCCTACCATACAGATAGATTTGAAACTTCTTTATTGCCCAGACTAACGCTAAACATTCTTTTTCGCTTGTGGAGTATCCTTGTTCCGCCTTATTCAATTTGCGGCTTGCATAAGCGATTGGTTTCAGTTCCCCATCAGGTGAAGATGATCTTTGCAACAAAGCCGCTCCGAGTCCTACATTACTTGCATCGGTTCTTAAGACAAAGTCCTGTGTCAAATCAGGTAGTTTGAGAATAGGCTTGCTAGTGAGTTTTTCCTTTAAGTCTTGGAACGCTAATTCACTTTGCGCAGTCCAATTAATTTTATCTGGAAGTCCCTTGCGAATCAGATCAGTCAGAGGAACACAAATAGAGTTAAAATCTTTGATATATTTTTGATAAAATCCGCATAACGACACGAATGATCGCACATCCTTTTTTGTTTGTGGTCTAGGTGCTCTCTGCAGTTTTTCCAAGTTCTTGGGATCAGGGGTCATGCTACCCTGATATACAGTGTGTCCCAAGAATTCCAACTCTTTGCATCCAATGCAACATTTTGTTGGCCTAGCAGTCAAGTTCGCCTCCCTAAGCCTATTAAATAACATTTCTAGAGCTTCAATGTGTTCTTCAAATGTCTCTGTGGCGACTAGAATATCATCCATGAAATTCGTGATACATGGGTTATTCAGGGGATCCAACAATTTGCGCATCATCCTTGAAAATACACTCGGAGCATTTTTCAGTCCGAATGGTAGCATGTTGAATTCATAATGTCCATCCGAAGTGCTAAAAGGCAAATAAGGTCTCACTTCAGGCTTCACTGGGATCTGGTAATAGCCTTTACTAAGATCCACCTTTGAAAAGTATTTTGCCTTGTTCAGTCTGGCAAATAACTGTTTTGTGTCTGGTAATGGATCCACTTGTCCTTCTGTGACAGCATTCAGTTTCCTGTAATCTATGCACAGTCTGTGTTCCCCAGACGGTTTTCTCAACAATACGACACTAGAGCTAAAAGATGATTCACTGTGTGAAATAATCCCCTCCTTCAACAAATAATCTATTTCTTCCTTCAATGCCTTCTCCTTCGCGAACGGAATAGAATAGGCTCTCATACAGATTGGGTTTGAGTCTACCAGTTTCATGTCATACTGTAGCAAATTTGTATGGCCTGGTTTATCTGTTAATACATCTGTATGTTCCTCCAGAACCTGTTGAACTCTCTCCCTCTGGTTTTTAGTCAGGTGCTTACTGACTTTTACCTGTGCTGCTGTTTCACAAGGATGTAATGGGTATTCATGTGAGGTGAGTGGTTCCTTTTGCATTTGAGTTGCGATAGCTAAGGTCAGTAAGGGGGTGCTTTCCTGGAGTGGTCTGTCCAGATACTTCTTTAACAGGTTTACATGATAAACTTTCTCCTTCCCCTTTTTGTCAATTTTATAGTTTGTTCTAGACACCTTCTCTAGAACCGTATATGGACCTTGCCATCCAATTTGTAATTTATTCTGGCTCCCGGGTAGTAGAAGCAGCACCTTCTTTCCCACTGCCAGTTCTCTGTCCTTTGCCTTCCTATTAAAATATGCTGCATGTTTCTTCCTGGCTTGTTTCAAATTATCATTTGCCAGTTTCCATCCAGCTTTCAAACGAGTGGTCAGTTCGTTCACGTATTGATAAGATGAGGTAACAGTCTCTTCCGCCTTCTCATCTGTCCAGGTCCTTAATAGTGCTTCTAATGGACCTTTTATTGGTCTCCCAAATAGCAGAGTTGCGGGAGCCATCCCGGTTGAACTATGTGGTACCTCCCGGTACGCAAACAATGCGGCGGGCAGGAATTGATCCCACAGATCCGGTTTTTCGTGTGCCAGCTTTCTCAGGATAGAAATGAGAGTCCCGTTGAACCTCTCTACCTGGCCGTTCCCTTGCGGATGGTACGGACTACAATGAAAGTGTCTGGCTTGAAATAGCTTAAAAACTTCTTCCGTTAGTTTCCCCTTGAACTGAGAACCATTATCCGTCAAGATTTGATGCGGGAATCCTAATCGGGTAAATATTGTAAGTAGTGCCTCTGCTACATGTTTTGAATCAATTGATGGCAGGGCTACCGCCTCTCCCCACATAGAACAAGTGTCCACCAGAGTAAGGATGTAACTGTTCCCCTCTTGGTCCGAGTGAGAGGTCCTACAATATCCACTGCAACCCTCTCAAAAGGTGTTCCCACTATGGGCATTTCCCCTAGAGTTGCAGGAGCAGTCCAGTGCTTTGGAGCTACCCTTTGACATTCTGGGCAGGGTTTGACATATCTTTTTATATCCTCCGTTATCCCTGGCCAGAAGTAATGACAAGCTATACGCTGTCCTGTGGCGCTGATCCCCATGTGACCACTGAAGGGAATCGCATGCCCGAGTTCCATCACTTTATCCCTATATGAAGTGGGAAGAACCAGCTGGTTGTGACCATTTGTTCCAGTTCCGGCCTTCCTGTATAAGAGTTTGTTCTTCATAAAATATTCCCCCTTGCTCGGAGGTGTGTGGCATTTGGGCAATTTTTTAAAACATGGCTTGAGTGTCCTATCCTCAGCCTGCGCCTTCCTCATCTCCTCTGGATGAGCATTTATAGGTTCACCTTCTTCCTCCTTCTTCTGTGACCTGGTCTGCACTGTCGCCATGATCACAGGTTTCTCGGGATTCCCCAAGAAGACGTATCTACACCCCAATATCAGAGGGTAGATTGGTTCATCTATCACTGCTGCTCTGATTTCTCCTTCCACATAGCGAGTTTTCACCGTTATCCTTGCGATGGGAAGTGTCATGAGTGGTATGTCCTTAGTTGCCCCTTGTATTTCCACTGTTTCTGTGGTATACTGACTTGGGTCCACTAGGCTAGACTTCACAACTGAATCATAATCCAAACCTGTATCATAAAGGCACCTTATGGTGACCCCATTACAAATAACATCCTCACAAACTGGGGGGTGATAAGGTTCCTGCTGTCCCTTAGGATTAACCTTTAATCTTTGAGTCCCCGACTTCATTGCAGCAATGTTTGAAGGTTTCCTTCTACAAAATTCGGTGTTATGGTTATCTTTCTTGCACCATTTACACCATCTTTTTCCTTGGTTAAACGGTTTTCTTTCATTGGATTTTTGGTCATTGAACTGTGAGTTTCTGTCTCGGTAGTCATTTCTTGGCCGTTCAAAGTTTGTCCTACCTTTATTTCCCTGCTCTCTATTATCAAATTTATTAAATTGCTGTGGAGCTTTAAAATTGTCTATGTGCTTCTTTTTAGCACCACTTACCTCTGCCTGGGCTGCCTGATACCTTTCAGCGACATTTAAAACCTCCCCCAACTTCTCTGCACCTTGTTCCATGAGAAATTTTCTCATGTCTGGAGCCATGGACTCTCTCAATTGCTCAATCATGATCATTTCTTTAAGATCTTGGGTCTTCCCCAGAGCAGTCCATTTCTCCAAATAGGTTTCTAGTCTGGCAGAGAATTGGTGGTATGTCTCCCCAGACAACAGTTTGGCATTTCTAAATTTCTTACGATAAAATTCCCCATTTTTTTCGTACCTCAATAACAAAGCCTGCTTTAACATGTCATAATTCTCCTGGTCTTCTCTGTTCATTTTTGCGAAGACTTCGTAGAAGTACCTCTCAGTCCCTGTGATAGCTTTAAACTCCACCTCTCTCTCTCTAACCCATATGTAGTAGCTAATAACTCAAAACGTCCTAGGTACCCCTCTATGTCATCGTCTTTTTCAACAAAATGGTCTAAATGAAACCCCATAGCTGAGTTTGAGGCTCCCAGACTGGGCGTAGCATCTGAGGCAAAAGGGCTGGCACCATTTTCAGGAGCCTGGCCTTGTAGCTCCAGCTCCCTGAGTCGTAATTCGTGCTCCCTCTGCAACCTTCTATCTTCTGCCTCCCTTTCGGCAGTCAATCTTTTATCTTCTGCCTCCCTTTGCTGTCGTTTTTCTTCTGCCTCCAATGCTTTAGCCTCTTTGTCAGCCTCAATTTGTAACCTCTTAGTCTCAGCCTCAATTTGTAACCTCTTCTCTTCAGCCAACCTTTCAGACTCTAATTTTCTTTCAGCCTCTTTTTCTAATCTTCTTTCTTCCCGTTCAATATACTTATCACATTCAGCCGTTACATATTGAATTAAAATCTGACCATCCATTGCCATCTCCTTTGCCGTCAGCACAGCAGCTGATCTAAATTTTGCCAGCTCCGCCATACTTTTTAAACAAATCTAGCAATGTGTAAGATAAAATTTCCAACCACTAAAGTGCTTCTAATTACTCTAATCTAAAATAATTCTAATTAATTAATTAACTACCACTGGCTGTGAAGATTCACCAACTTTTATTTTCAGGGACACTTTTAATTTTAAGGGACACTTTTAATTTTTATTATGTGTTCCCCTAATCTTATTCCCCCCCCCCCCCCCAGGAGATTGTAATATACTTAATGGGCTAATTATCCCGGGACAAAGAGACCCCAATATATGTAGTGGGTTTGATGGTATTGTATGATGGTGATATTACTACGTGTGATGCATGAGGTCAGCTGTGAAGGCTCCTGAGATAAAATGTAGCTGTGAATTGTCAGAAGGCCCTTCTTGCTACCACTACGACCTCACCTCTATCTTTTTTTACTAATGAATGTGGCTACGTTAAATGTCTAGGGTAATGATATGTAATGTGTTGTGGTAGTTTACAGACACACACACAGATATTTACTAAGTCTAATAATATTAATAAAATGTTATAATACACGGAACTAACTCAGTTGTGTAAAATTTTGATAGTAATTTTCTTACATTTATTTGTTCTGGACCAAGGTTTTATTTTGGCCAGAACATATGAAAGGTTTAGAAATTATGAAAGAAATGCATGAATATTACATAATAAATGCAAGGTGTGTACATATATATGTTACTAGACTAGTTAATATTATTATTGTTTACAGTATTAATCTATGTGGGAGAACAGTTAATGGATGTGCTGTTGGGGTGGCCTCATCACTCCCTGTCTATGGCGATTATACATTGTCCAGTTAATTGATGGAAATTTTATGGGTGTGTTAGGAAATAAGTTGAGTTGGTGAACTCTCAGCAGACCAGGCGCTCACGTAACTTGAAGGTGTAGCTCTGGTGCTGAGATCTGGTGGCCCCACCTCTCCGTGCTTGGGGGAAATATCAGAAGTCTGGTGGCCCTACCTCTCCGTGCTTGGGGGCAATATCAGAAATATGGTGGCCCCACCTCTCCGTGCTTGGGGGCTATATTAGGCTGCTCTGACCCAATGTTACTGCACGGGTCCACTCTGGTAAAATTCAACAACTCATTTGACACCGCATTGGTGCCAACTGAAACTCACAGCTCTGCAATCAAAGTATTAGTCATGTGTCAGAATTCCATCCTCTAACCATTTCTGGACACTACACTACACAACAACAACACCACATAGACGGGTCAGATCTTTCTGACCAAACAACACATCTTACCAAGTTGGTTTCACATAGGATAAGTTCTCCCAGACTACAGATTCTGAAATATGTTCATTAGTTTCCTGCCATAAAATATGATAGGTGATATGTTTCACTGATCTCAACACTTGATCTGTCCTTCCTAATCCTTGCTGGAGTTTATGTATTTTATTTGTCTCTAGACCCTGAACTGGGGCGGGGGGTCTAGAGCGAACCCTTACTTGTTGTAAGGAACAGATTATGCTATTGCAGTATCAAATCACTCGAACCTTAAACAAATATTAAAATGTACAAAGAAATAATTTCAGTCTTACCAGAATTATGAATATAGTACACAGTTAAATAAATGCTAGCAAAACTCAGCTGAGCTGCTGGCCTTATGATGGCGTCCCTCTAAATATTTCAATAGCTTCGGGGAATTACACCACTTAATAATTCACTGTGTCTACAAGGACAGCTAATACTGAATGGCACAAAATGCGCGTCTGAGCGCCGATAATATCTTCATCTAGGGCCAATCACTGCCTTTTCTTTTTTCAAATTCAAATATCCTACCAAAAGTCATTTCAGTCAGACCTCAGTCAAGTATGCCTTATTGTCTGTTGGTCCGTCCGTCTCTACTTGCGTTTCACAAAAAAACACACTTGTTTTTTGAACCAACCCTGCCTTCCCCTACACAATTCTGCCTTTAAAGTTATTTTTTAGCCACAATTCACCATCCCACCCCGTCTCTTCATTCCACTAGATTTTAGCACTTGCGTCTTCAAGGCCACAACTTTGTGAAAATTAGTGACATGTTTTATCTCAATGCAGACGTTCGCTGATATGAACAACACAGTCTTTTGTCAATATCTTTCGTATTATCTGTCCGTCTGTATAAATGAAAGCATATTATTTCACTGCTCAAGATGGGCCATCCGGCCAGCTAGGTTTTATATTCCTAACATTATTATTAAGAAAAGTTATTTTTCAAATATTTTCTAGAATTTTCTGGAATGCGCTCATCACTGCATTCAAATAAACGGGCTAAGTTATGGCAAAAGCGTCCAATAAATGACTGTGGCGTATAATATCCAAGGTCCCTTTTGTCGATTTCTTTACTTTATGTCAACTTGGGGACGTGACTTTTTCCTCCTTTCCCCACCAATTTGCGTCTTTTAGCATTGCTAGTTTCAAGCACGCGTTCAGTCAGATTTTTCCTTTTGATCGTTTTGCCTTCAAGTCTAACAATTTAATTTCCATGGCGGGTGATGACCCGCGGCGGGGCGATCATGTATTCTAGCAGCTTACGCATTAGATTTTATCACTACGTTGTATCATTGGAGATATTTTAACGTTGTATCATTGTTAATTTTGTGACAATATGTTTCTTAAGGATTCCCCAACGCAGTGTCAACGCTGAGAAAAACACATACAATTTCTGAACCATTTCAAAAAATAAAACCCCTTCTCTAGATGACATCGCGGCATCATTGACTACCAAGTTGAGAGAATGAGAACAGCAAGGGATATAAAAAACTCTCGGGTTCAAGTCCCTAATACGTTGTTAACTCCTGAATGTTTTCCTTTCATATTTGATCCATTGTCATACCTCTGGCCACGCATGTTTGCGATTGGAATACCCATGTCTTACAATTTTCTTAGAATGCATTCGGTTAACGTTGAGCCTGTAGTGGCTTCTACAGCAATGAAACCAATAAAATGCTCATGAATGTTGATATCATCTGGATTCGTATTAACAAATCTTACAATTAGTGTTAATTGTACAATGTGACTTACATCGGGAGTACAGTCTGCAACTATGCTATAATATTTAGCTTTCTCCACCATAGAAATTATTTCTTTTTTTATGGTTCCAGAGAGAAGAGCAATCAATTCATTTTGAATGTTTTTCCCAAGGTAATGTTGGGTCGATCCACGAGCTACTCTCATTAAATGTTTACACATAGCACTATCAAATCTGGCAATCAGTTCAACAAGCTTTAAAAAATTTCCATTGTTAGGGTCATATAATTTATCAGATGTTCCACGAAATGGCAAGCATTGTTGGCTCAAGAACTGGACAATAGCAATTAGGCGTTCTATTATGCTCCTCCAGTGTCGAACTTCTGAATTTAATAACTTTTGTTGCATTGAATCAATTGTCTGTACTGATTTAAGCCTGGACGATAATTCAATCCACTTTGTATGGGTCTCCACGTGTTTTTAGATTTTTCGTGTTCATTAAGATACACATACAAATGACCCCAATCATTATAGCCATCAGTAGTGAGTGACATTTTATTACAGGAAAACAACTTACAGCAGAAACAAAATACAGAATCTTTTTCTTTTAAATACACTAACCATGATCCATTAATATGTTCTCCATTGCTTAGATCCCTAGTGTAAACATTTAGTGAAAATTTCCGACCATTAGAGCTGCGCGGAAAAACGAACTCATTTTTTGGTTTCTCTGGCAGGCCTTTTTTTTATTATTTCCAGTCTTTCGGTATCGCTTAAAGAAGGATTCCATCTTGCCGGATCAGTGTACCTCTCAAGTTCATCACTTAAATTTCTGGAATTGAAAACGGTCAAATCAGTCTCATTTTCGACATTGTTAGTAATATCTACGTTACTGGGGTCCGAGTTAGAAGTACTTGCCATGAGCTCAGAATCATTTGTTTCGGTACATTTGCTTATTTTCTTCTGTCCTACATCAGCTGTTTCAGTTTTTAGATATTTATGTAAAGCCCCGCTATGTTTTTGAATATCGCGTTCTTTTTCCAGTTTCCGTTTCTGATATTCAGCACCTGATAGTTTTTTTCTTTCATCGCACATTATATCTATTTGAATATTAAAACTGTTTTAATAAACCCTACAATAAAATGTATTATTTAGTAATGAATGGAGGCTGAAGCACTGTACTAATTTCCATAAAACGTTTTAAAAACGTATTTATCACTGTAACACATAGCACACTAACACTGAGCAAAATTAACTTCCTTGAATGCACACTCGAAAACCACTGAAACAACATAGAACGGTCGATAAAAAAATAAATTCCTGATTCCCACGCCAAGTTAATTAAGTCCCGTCTCTCGTTCAGCCATGCCGGAAGATTTATCGTGGCGGTCTTCAGTTGACCACCAAACACGGAAATATAATCCTCTGGGAACCACTGTGGTTTCGACCAAGCGAATACATTTTACTGACGTCCCTAAAGAAATACCTTTTAGTGCCTTTATAGGAGAAGATAGTATTAGGATCGTATGGCAGAACTATTAGTGAAGACTTGAAAAACAGCTAAAGAACAGACCGCAGGTGCAAATATTTCGTAGAGAAAACAGACAAAATGTGAAGGATTAGAAAAGTAAGGAATTTTTAAATAATCTAGACGAAACCTTCGAACACTCCGTGACACCATCCACAGAAGGTTTATTTCAGGAGCCGTTCAGGTTATTCAGTCAAAATCCCGGTCGATGACACTCTTACAAATGCTTGCGCGCGGGCTTGAACCTTGAACACCTGATCGCTAGCGCAGTGTGGTAACCATTACACCAGCGCGGCTCCCAGGCGGAATATTTTGGCGGGATTGTAAAAATAAGTAAAAAGATTTTTTTTCCGCCCCACAAAGCTTGCTGCCGTGTGCAAATGCACGTGTTGCACCGTCGGTAGAGCCGGCACTGATTGGCCTTTGTGTGTAACCGTTGAAGGAATTAAACCTGCGCGGCTCCCCAGGTCAGCTTAACGTCAACCGACAAACAGGATGTACGTGTCCCTCATGTGGAAGTGTTGCTCTGTCCAGTGTTGTGACTGTGTAATTGCGTGTTTTCATATTTTTTTTTCTCTAACACTGTTTGTTGTTGTTTTTTTTTTCTGTCTCTCTATCACATTGTAGTTTATTCCATATGTGATGCCATAAAAATTAGTTAATTTAAATTATTCCTCGACATATTTTTTTGTGTTTGTTTTTGTTTTGCAGTAGTTTGAGTTGTATGATTTAGATATTTAATTAATAAATCAAGACAAAAGATTTGATACCAGGCAAGCAGTTTTCCCAAGTATTTCTGTCTACTCTCTCTATCTGTATAATCTAGATATAGAGGGAAGGCATGCCATCACTGAAATAAACAAACAAACAACAAGTGGAAATCAAGGTTGAGGTCACATAGTAACCTGTTATCTTGGTGAACGTCATGCAGATAGAGAATCACTATCATTGATTCTGATGATATTCTAATTTTGCATCTCACTTCAATTTTTACACTCAAGCGGGAAGCCTGAGCCTTCCACCATCGCCATTTAAATATCCACTCCGATACAGTGGTTAGTGCACTGGCTACCTAGCTCTGTGGTCCATGGTTCGATCCCCAGTTGAGGTGGGATTTTTTAGACCGCAAACGGCTCCGGGGGCCAACCCAGGCTCATGAATTGGGTACCAGAGCAACTAGTGTGCCGATGGTCAAGAAAATATGGGCCTAACACCATATTCCCAGTATGTCTCAATGGGCGTGTAACGGGATCCTTATGGCAGGTGAGGGTTGATTAAATGTCGGACTAGGGCTCCCACGCCTTTACACCCCTCTCACTATTTGTTGTTTTTGTTTGGTGTTTTTTTATGTTGTTGTTGTTTCTGTGTTGTTTATGTTTAAAAATGTGTTGTTTTTTTTACACACTCAGACAATTCAATAATTTTGATCTGCCCGATTTAAAATGATTGCACAAAAGGATACGATGCCAGTTTCGCATATCGGCAGTTTTACATATTATTTGGACTTGAAAACACTATATATCCTAATTATAACCCTTCAGGGGTTGAACGTCATATTTTTCATCGTCAAGTTTAAAAAATAAAATGCCGGGTCTCACGATGGTTATAGGCCTAATGTTAATGTTACTTAGCATTTTTATGTAATACAATGACATTAAATTCTCTTTATTTTGATGTTTTCATATGAAGTAGTTGATTGAAATTAAAAATAAATAAAAACAGTGGACCGTGTTCTTCAATGTCATCCTAGTAAGTCACCAACGTCGTTAGGGTTGGGATTGAGGTGAAGGTTAGGTTTAGGATATCTAAACCTAACCCTAATCCTTACCCTTTTTTGCTGTTTCTCTGAATTCTTTTCTAAGGCGCATCGAACAGACGGCCCACTGTACTTCAGTTCAACCGAATTAGTTAAATATGTGTGTTTAAATAGGAAGTGATTTTTCGATTACCTTGTAGAGTAAATTAAAAACTATAGCCTAGCCTACAATATGTGGATGTGCGTGTTTGTATTTCTTCTGTCCTAATTCATAGTGTGCATTATTAATCTATATTATTCATTGTGCGCATAGTGACTTGATTTACTAACATAGTGGAGAATAGCTATGAACCATGTCTGTTTCACTTAATAGATCGACTTACCTTGCCATGGTAACTTGTGTTGCTATTTGAATTTAGTATCCTTTCGACAACTGATTGTTCGTGACTCGCCGAAACTCCATAGCCTATTATTTTTGTAGGTCTACAATGTTAGCAGAAGTAACCAAATGATCGACAAATATCTTTTAAACTGAAAATAACATCTTGCTATCACTGAATGTTGTTTTATCACAAAATATTCACAAAGAATTGATTAAACTCCCGGTAAACAGTCATAACACGATCGATCAATAGCTGGCACTTAAATGCCTTGGCCGGAAGCAAACATGAGAAACCTTCTTCATAAGGACGTGGTTCTCAAAGGAGGGTAAGTGTACCCCTGGGCCTACCTGGAGAGGTACCAGGGCTACATTGGGCATTGCATACATAGTGGTGGATTTTCATACGTGTAGTTTTTATTAAAATATTCATCAGTTGTTTACTTCGAAATCATTTACATTCAAAATGATTCTTGCATAATTACTATATTCACATGTCTGTTATTGCGAGGAGAGGGGGAGAGATAATTTTACTTTTGTTTATTTGTTGTTGGTATTTTACGCAATGACAGGTATGACGAGGCTACCATTTTAAGTTTAAGGAAACACGCGCGTGTGCACGATTTAGAAACGGTGGCTGACTATTTATAATGATTGGACAGGAGGTAGGATGCCCCTTTCGCTTATAGACAACTCAACATATTATATGGACACAGAGACACTCAACTATATTATATGGACACAGAGAAAAAAAACACTATAGTACAGCTGCTCGAAACAATTGACAACATGCTAACAAAATACAATATCAGAGTCACTATCCAGTGAATACCAGGGCATATAGACATACCAGGCAACAATAAAGCAGACAGACTAGCAAAATTAGAACCGACCATGGTTCAAACAAACACTCTAACAAACAAGCAGACAGCTAAACGAATACTCCAAAACAATTTCAAAGAGGAATGGCTGAACCGATGGGCAATTGAGTCTACTGGACGTGCCTTGCATAAAGAAATGGCCCACCTTAATAAAAATGACAACATTAATAACCTACGACGTGTGGAGCAGTGCACAATCAACCAATTAAGAACAGAACACACCAGACTCAACAACTGTGCCCACTCATTTGAGATAGTTCTTTACGTGCTGCTCACAACAACAACAAAAATCCTTCTGTCATGTGCCATCTGCCTAACATCTCTTCATGTCTTTGTTATCACTTTCATTTCTGTCTCAAGACACTAGCTCATGCTATGGCGTTCCTGTGATATACGAGTATAAGTGCAGGGCGGATAAGTAGAAGTTGCTGGGACTATTTAAACACTTCTGCTTATACGAAATTCTGCTTATCAGGACTTTGCTCAGAGCTGGACATTGTGCGGTCAAAATAAAAGAGAAAGTAAAAAGTAATTTTTTTAACCCTTTATTTACAACTGTTTCATCGTGTGATTAGCATTTTTGCATGTTCTCTACTTTTCAAAAGCAAATTAAAAGTTCCATAACACAAGAGCTAGTGTCACGAAATGGATTTGGGGCGATCCCTTCTCTTTTACTCCGGCATTACTCATTTTAAATTGTTATACTGACTAATTGCGTGATTTTCCATGGTCAGCACTTTTTTCTTTCTCTGCTATGTAGCAGATATTTTCTACTTTCATTCTTACACTCCTTGTCACGGATTGCCTCCCCTGCTTTGCAGTAGTAGTCCACCAGTGGCCAAAACTATCTGATAATACTACGTTCACTAGTGAAACGTAAATACGTATGGGAGTGGTCATAGCAAAAAGAATGTAGGGCAAATAATTGGACGATGAATGAGAATAATTAAGAAAAGAAGTGATTCTGCCGGAATGAATGAGAGTTATAAGAAGTGCACGACTGATTTCGTCACACTCCTTTTAGTAATAATTCGTCTGGTCTGTTTACCTGCCCATCCTTGCTGAGATAGTAGACAGGTGATGCAATATTGAAACGACAGTCATGTTGGTAAATTCTCGTGTACCAAACCTTGGCCACGATAGATTAACACTAAAATCGCCCCAGCGTATTTGTTTAATCGCCGATAAAGCAAGGATGCGTCTTCGCCAAGGCGGTAAAGAGACGGGTTTTGTGTGCTCAAGCAACAGATAACGAGATTACTCGTCTGTGAGACACCTTATGGACAGACATAAATGACATAATCGCTTCCTGTCTGACTCTCACGAAGAAATTACTTTATATGAAAGTAATATGTTGTTATATCTGACACACATTGTGCACGAATCTACAGATGTTATGGTGAGTTTGCCAACGAGGGAATCGGATGTTTTATTACCATATATGGGAGAGGTGACTTCTGCATCATACACATAATTTTTCCGTGTCGGAAATAATTTAAATTTTCCCAAACGATACGCATGTTTGAAAACGTTTGGCGTTCTGATTAGCCTCGTAACAAACCAAATGCTTGGGCAGACTTGAAATATAATCTGACAGTTTTTGAAAGTCTAGCTCACTGTGAGAAATCGCTTGCCAAAGACTACAACCAGACCTTGCCAGAAGCTAGAATTCGGAATTCCATTTATCAGGCCAGACTTTTATTGGAGTATTTTGGAAGGACTTACACAGCCCAGGAAAACTCTATCATTTTAATAAGGAACCAGAATCTGAGGAAACTGAAACACACGGAGTCATAGTGGGAACGTATTGCCAAATTAACGACCCCAAGGAACACGTGTAAAAAGGCATCTGCTTGTGCCTTACCTTTATTTATCTGAGCAAAACGTCTGTGAGCCAGGATTGGCGTAAGTTTTGCATTTTACAGTTTATATTATTCATTACTAACTTGTGAACTAATATGTATATATTACCATGTGAATATTAATATGTGAAAATCGCTAGTGGATGTCCAATTCATTTGAGGCTGGCAACCTCGGCGTATAGAATGATGATTTCATAAACCACCAGTGCAAGTGCTGGTGACTGCTTTATCGCAAGTTTCTTAAAGAGAACTAAAAGTATAGGTAGTCCCAAGTTCTATATGGAGCAGGGAGGGAAAGATGAAAGAAATGATGTACATTTTAAGTATAAGATTTACATTTTCAAACCAGTGTAAATGTCTATCTAAACATATTCACTTTAAAATTAATGAAAGTTACAAACTGTTCAACAAGTGTAGAGAGAATGGGACCCAAATCCGGTTGGAAAAACATATTCAATCAGAACCTACCATTGGCAGATAAGTTAAACGTTAAAGCTGCCACGTGAACTCCTTTATAAACTTTCATCCTATCACAACAGTGAAGACAACTTTATGTTAAATCATTATTCAAATTTTCTAAAACCTTGTTAAACCTAAATGATTATTAAATCTGTTATTTGTAACTATACAAATTTAACTTCAATTTAATCATTTTGAGCATGTTTGTCTCAGTCAATTTACTAAATACACTCTAAACAGAGCTATACCTTAAACATAAGCATTCCACTGAGTAAATCAGGGTGGGGGCTTGACGAGCCGAAATTAATAATTGCTTAATTCTTCATAAAAGGCGGCGGACCGACATAAAGTTAACTATTGCCCTGCCAGTGCAACATTGTTCTTGACTTCGGAAATATCTTATGAAAGCTCTCTTGAGATAGAAGCATCATTATCCTTCTATCTACCACTCTGCAAAGAGTAATCTTGTGCGAAAGTAGACACCTTTGAATGCCCATATTAGAAACTCTTGAGTTTTGGCCACCATTGGACTACTACTGCAAGGCAGGGGAGGCAATCCGTGACAGCTAGTAACAATACATGAAAAAGTGCACACGACAGGTCCCCGTTACGTTTTATGTGCCCGTAACACATGGTCTTTCGATGCTTCTTTGATCAGAGCGGCTTTTTACGAGTCGTTCTTGTTCATCTTTCTTTAATCGTTGAGTCTGGCGCCCTATTTCCGATCACAACCATTTCTGGACTTGTAAAAAAGAAGTCTGCAGCCTGATCATTATTTATGGATCGCTTATTTGCCAAATAAAAAATAAAAGACAAGAAAAAACTACACGCGCCACGGATACTTGTAATTGTTGCTTGACCTTCTGAAGAGCATGAAGACAAAAGTTCCGCTTAAGCGAGTTTTAATTTCAGTTGGGACTAAACAATTGCTTCGACCTATCAGAAAATACTAGGTATGAGAGGTCGACTTAACCGGAGTTTTTTTTTTAAATAAAGCCAAAGAAGACTTTTGAACGAGACCTGCAAAATTGATTCGGCTTAACCGAAATTCGACGAAGCGATTTCCGCCTAACTGGACTGCACTATTATATATATATATATATATATATATATATATATATATATATATATATATATATATATATATATATATATATATATATATATATATATATATATATATATATATATATATATATATATATATATATATATATATTTATTTATTTATTTATTTATTTATTTATTTATTTATTTATTTATTTTTATTTATCGGCGAAGATCTCTTCCAACCACTACTTTCGGTGCCCGAATGGTGCTGGGACCACCTGGTGTGCCCAGTCCATCCAGGCGGTACTTATGCCACTTGTTATGTGCATATAATACTCTTATGGGGTACATGAAGACCTGGCCGCCTCCCTAGATCGTATTCGGCCAACAAAGGATGAGAACCACTGTTCTATGGCTCAAATAAAATGTTAAACGTGTGAAATACGATGCTATTTTTCAAGTCAGTTTTATCTCAGTACGCCGTCGTACTGCCTAAAGGGCACACTTCAGATTATTTAAACAGATTTCCTTTTGTGTGTGTGTGCTTGTCCCACTTGCGCCGTTTAAAGAGAGGCAGAGGTTGACCAAAAAACACATGGAGACGAGAGCTGAAGACGGAAGTGAAAATGATGAGAACGACGGTGGAAGAACATGAGCTGATGGTATGTAACAGGACTTGGACTGAGTTTGTTAAAGTGTTTTCCAAAGTGTGGTATCCGTATTTCCGAGGGTACGAGAAATGGGTTCAAGAATACGGCAACTTTTTCATTTTAATTTATCACACTTTTTTTTTTTCATTTAGCTGCAGAACAGACAGTGTCACAATTTAATATATAATAATCGTTTGCTGTAGAAGGAAGAGATGGAGAAGAGAGGGATAGTCATCAGCAGCTCTAAAACAAAAACCACGGTGATATCACGAGAGGAAAACAGACATTAGATTATGCTGGGAGACCAGGTCCTGGAGCAGGTCAATCACTTTAAATACATTGAAGCTATCACAGACTGGAAAGGAGGCATCAAAGAAGAATTAGCTGCCCGAAGAGCAGCAGCTGGGAGACTTTTTCAGGTCATAAATCGATGAATCAATACAGCACAAGTGTAGCGAGATTTGGTACGACTTGCTTTGTTTGCGAAAAAATGTGTAGCGCGACACGCGCGCGCGCGCGCGCACACACACACACACACACACAGCGCAAGGACAACGCGGCGGTCTTGCTTTGAAGTTTGAAGAAGGCGGGAAAATGTGAAATACGTTTAGCCGGATGGTATTGAAGGATGTAGGAAATAGCGAATATAGGAATGGCCGACTTTAAAAGTTTGCATTTACAGGAACGAAAATTTAAAGCTACAAGAGAACGACTGGTTGGAATACATTTAAATAATAATAATTCACCAAAGGAGATAGAGTATAAATGATATCCAAAAGCTTATTATTCAAATATAAATAGTTTTAAAAATAATTAACATTTTTCATCGTCATCACATCTGCTAAAAGTTAGCTAATAATCTTTAAAAATGTATTATACATACATGCCTAAACGGATTTAAATAAAACTTGGATAGAATGAAAGCTTCATATGGGGAAAATGAAAGGATACCTAGGAAAGAAGGAAGGAGATAAGGGTGTAGTGAAAAGAAAAGAAAACAAGTACAGATAAAGCACAGATCGCCTCAAACCAGGAGATAAAACGACAATTTTATCGGACTTCAGGAGGTGCTTTCTCGTACGGGAAAGTAGCCCGAATATAAGGACAGAGCGGCGCGTTGAAAATCACACACACCAAATCCAGAAGCCAGAGCATTGTTCTCGACTTCTGAAATATCTTATGAAGACTCTCTCAAGATAGAAGCATCATCATTTTTCTATTTGCATCTCTGCCAAGAGTAATCTTGTGCCAAGGTAGATACCTTTGAAGACCCACATTAGATACTGTAGGTTTTGGCCATTGTTGGACCATTACTACGAAGCAAGGGGAGGCAATCCGTGACAATTACACCGAAGCTCGCTAGAAAAAAAGAGAAAATGGGCGAGCTATCACAAAAAGATAGGCTCAGGTAAATAATAATTGATTTTACAGTCAACTTCACATAAATAATGGTGTCTAATTAACTATCAGGGGTCAACCCTTAGTCCTGTTGAGTGAAGACGGTTGATCCTGGGTTGTTAATATTCCAATGAGGAATACACATAGTTTGAAAGGAAATCAACGTACAACTCCACCTAATTTGGTGATCTAAGCCGATGGAGGTAAGCTCTCTCAGTATTTACTTCGTACTAAACAAATATGCTTTGAAATGCCTTTGGCTTGTGGCGATAATAGCGGGTGAAGGAGATTTACTGTGTGCTGGGACAATTTCCCCTGCTGATTTATCCGACACTGACTTCTGCTAGGAAACGGGTAACCTAGTGGTTTCAATTGATGCACCTCCTGTAATGGTTAGTGTTGAACTTGAGCCACCAGACAGGTAACGAGTACCGGCAACTGGCGAGTTCTCTCTGACGTTATGTCAGTAAATGCCGACGCAGTGGTTATTAATGGGTCTGGCAGTATGTGCCCAGTAAGGGGATGGCAAAGGAAGATGTGGCAGTCTTTGCCTTAATTAGGTGCTGAAGGAAATAGGTGTATGCTGTCGTACTAGGTAATACTGCCGTATATGCTGGAATAATGAGTACTTGCAGGTCACTGCAACATACGTTGTGTTATGTAATACTGGAAGCAGGGTACAGGGATTGTCCAATTGCCTCTGAAAATAGACAAGTTATCAATATCCTATTAATAACACGTATTGGACATCTCTACTTATTCACTCACACACACGAAATCAGAAACAAACTCTCACCTTCTCTTTCGCTCCCACATTTCATGTTTTTGTTTACCTGCAGGTATCAGCCTCCCGAGTTAAGTCTCGCCCCCTTATCGATTAAAAGTCTTCCGTCGCTTGCGTTTTGCGTGGCGGAGTACGGTGGCTAAACGCGAAGCGACCTTTTCAAATCTGAGGTCACGGCTTTTGGGCCAAATTATTTCACACACACACGGTTCACGAACCAGATAGTAATGACTGAAAACAACTTAAGGACCAAGGAAATTAAAAGTTTCCCGCTGATAATTACTCAAGTAAGTAAAAAAAAAGCCAGATACGTTACAAAAATAGCTATGAGCTTTACCTCAGTATTTACAAAACAGCAATACTCTTTACTGTAATATAATACACAGGCTCACACATTCCGTCTTAAGAAAATCATTCTTAAATTAACCCTTAGTGATTTTGAATGGTGGCACATGCAATAAAAATGTATCTTAAGAAAAAAAAATATATATATATATATATATATATATATATATATATATATATATATATATATATATATATATATATATATATATATATATATATATATATATATATATATATATATATATGAAACAAAGTAACGAGGGAACTCTATTCCATATAATTAAAGTTAAAACATCTAGCGGCCTGTACTACTGCATTAATTAAGAAAATGTGCTCACCGAATACAAGAATATCCTAAACACAATACAACTCGTATTTGCTCTAGCGCAGAATATCACTTTGTAAGGTCGCAGAATTCTCTAGCGACAATGGCCAGGATGATTAGAGACGCGTAGCTTATGTAGTAAGATAAATTCTACAGGTGTTGAACCGTGGGGTTGCACATGCATTGATGCAATATAACAAAGACGTAAGGACCTCGGAAGTTGTCTACCTTGCGTCTCTTTAGAAAAGAAAGAATTTAATCTGTAGCGACACTCTGGTGGTCATTTGAACGACCAGATTTCGTGATTCTAGACGCGTTTGGTCCCATGAACGGCAACGTCTTTCTCTTGTGTGTCCAGTTTCTCTCTGAATTAAAAAAAGCTGGGAACTTTGCCGTCACCCACAAGAAAGGATAAATGCAAAGACATTTAGCTTGGTGCCAATGCGCACGTGCAAAGGGAGTGGAATTTAGCCATAAGAGTGACAAGACTAAATCCAGAAATAAAGCTGTAGGAGCTTTTACTAAGAAAAAGTGGGATGTGATAAAAAAGAGAATAACACAGAGGCGGGTCACACAGCTAAAAGTGGCAGCGATTCGCATTCACCTATGTTCCAGTCTTGGCTTATGGATGCAAGTCATGGGCAATGACTACAACCCACAAAAGCCAGCTCCGAACCTCAGAAAAGATGTATCTGAGGAAGGTGGCTGAATAAAAAGAAGAGACGTAGTCCGCAACAAGACGATACGTCAAGGCCTCAAAGCCCAGCCCTTGCAGACCCGAGTAGAACAGTACCAATTTCGATGGTTTGGCCATGTCTGAAAAATGGGAGAAGATCGGCTACCACGGCAACTATGGGAAACCAAGAGACAGGGATCCTGACCTCCAGGACGACCCAGCGTTCGATCGTAGAACAACATTAGACAATCTCTGAAGGACCGAGCGCTAAATTGGAACCAGGCCTGAAGGAAGACAACCGATATTATAGTATAGCTTGCTCTCTCTTTCTCTCACACACACTCTCTATGGCAAATCTCTACACCACAGGGTAGAAAAGGAACGACTAGGTAAGTAAGGCAAGCTGTAGAACTACACATGTTGATTTACAAGTGTGCGCCGCGTTCTTGCACACGGGCGATACACTTGCGTTTATAGCACACTAGAAGGATACAAAGTATTTCGGCAGTCTGAATACCCAAAGGTCTTTTTTATTGGACTTGCGCTATAATATAACTAACGGACCCTGTGAACGAGGCGCGCCTCGCCAAAACGAGGTAATATTTTAAATAATTTTTGTTTTTAAAGTGTTTTGTTTACGCGGAGGCCTGTGCCGGTAGCCTGCCTTGATTGGGCGAGTTCTTGATGTTGGATAACATGCTTTGACGCCAGCTATCGTTGCGTGCAGGTTGTTAGGTTCCCGCGTAGAGGCCAGCCCCCGTAGTCAGTTCCGGTTAGGCCCAGCCGTGATTAATAGCACATATTATATATGAACTATTGTAGGTAACATAGTATAATTAATATTACCTCAAAATCATCTTCGCTCAAAATAATACTAAACTCTTATAAAGGGTACGACGATAAAACTAAACTCTTGCAAGTGGTGCGCGATTATTCAGAGTTTAGGAAACAGTGACCCATGGCAGACTGTGTTTCTTGTCGATTTCTTTACTTTTCAGCCTACTTGTGCCTTTGAGAGAAGCGGTTTTCGACCTGTGTGCGAGATGTCTTTGTGTGTTTCTGCAGAATTTCCTTATCATTGTCGGCCAGTGTGTTACCGGGGCTCGAAAGAGGAGCACAGAATAGTAACACTGTAATCTACAAAGCATGTCGTAAAAGGCAACTAAGGAAGGTTGAGCATGGGTGTTGCGGTCAGTTTGCTGAGTCTATAGTATGTTAAAATGTACCTGTTTAATTTTGGAGTCATTAATTCAATAGATTCTTGATCGAAGGGGAGGTACTCATGTTTTACTGGGATTGTAGTTAACAGTGGTGGTTGTCCCACTTGTCTGTTAACCCAGCGTCTAATTTTAGAACCGATGTCAGCTTTTCCTGATATGTTCGCCCATCTGAGCTAAGCTCAAAAGTCTAGCGTCTCTCGACGCATGCGCGAAGTTTCTAGCGCGATTTAAGAAAGATTGTGTTAGGGGGGTCGAGCGAGAGTTTTTCAAAAGGGTCAAGACGGTTTTGGGGAGTCCTGTGTGTTCGATCAAGATGGCTAAAGATCGTTCCCCATGTTATATTCTGATGCGCCTAGGAGGCGAGTGAGTTTTGTGATGTTTATTCTGAAGGGATATTAAGGTAATTTACCCTTAAAACAGTTTCCGTCTTTTGCCAGAATTATATATGACTTTTTGTAGCCCGCTAGTGACTTGTCCCTGGGCGGGAAAGAGTCCATCTAAGAATACTAGTAATGGAGCTCACGAAGTATTCTAATATTATATGCACTGGGCTGGTGTATGGCCGAAGAACGTTTTATGTGCTGTATCCCGCTATTTGCGGTGATACCATTTAAACAAGGTTTGACTTACCCTGTTTGTTATCGAAATACCACAGAAGCCATTATATCTAGGGGCCCGCCATATTGTGCGGCCTGCTGAAGACCCGAGAACATACCTGACTTGCTGGTGTCAGAAGGGAGTTTGTTTAAACTCACATAATCAAAACCCGTTCCCAATACGGGGTGTTTTGCTGTAGCTGACGAAAGGGGAATTGAACGAGGTCAGCTTTATTTATATATATGCACAGCTTATCGATGAACTGTTGTGTATACTATGTCCTGAGTTGTCAAATGACTATTTATATTGATGTCGGCGTACCTGTCGTTGTGGTGTATTAAAGTCTATCAAACGTCAGAGGTGTTTCCACTCTCTATGAATTACTACATGCATTTCTACCAAAGTGTGATGTCAGTTAGATGCCTGTCTTCCACGAACCATCATACACCCATTCGCACTCATTGATGTCTACACACACTTTATTACTGCACAATCTCAACACTTTCAAGTCAACTAAACGAATGCCAGCATAGTGGCGGCCAACCAGGGCCTATATGGTTATGATAGACTGGGTGGCGTCGAATAACAGTTAACATTGATACTGGACCATTCCTCAGCCTACAACATTTTACTACTACATTTACGGTGGTCAAACTGAGCCCGTCACATTCATGCCACGGACACCTACTACGCTTCAACGAACACTGACCATTTCTGACCGTCACATGTAAAACAGTTTTTTACATTTATGGCGCTCAAATAGCCCTTTACAATGGGGCTTTAAAAAAAAAAAATATTTTACCGTTTAGAAACTTTAAGCAAACAAAAATTGAAAAAGTTTGGACAAGTTAACCCAAGCAAATAATTTAATTACCCAGCCATCATAGACAAATGCCACTGGAATAAGATATGAGAAGAAAACGCTGGCGATGGATATGGCACACATTGAGGATATTTAATGATATCATTACATACAGTGCAGCCCTTGTTCTGGATTCCACAGGGTAAGGGTGGAAAGAGAGAGAGAGAGAGATACATAGAGAAAGAACTGGAGGCAGAAATGAAATGGATTATTTTAAAAGCATGGAAGGATATTGAGCGAACGTCACACGATAGAAGGTCTTGCTGTGATTTTGTTGAGGTCATATGCTCCTCAGGGCGCTGAAGGTTAATGATGATGATGTATATCCACCTTCTTGCCCGACGCCCCATTTCCTTGTAGCTAGATCTGCTGTTGAATGCTGGTGACAATACCAGTAGTTCATCTGGCCACATTCTGTGCCATCATCATTGACCTTTTCAATCCCTTTGAAGCACGGAGACACCATTGCAGCTGGTTTCATTGCAGGAGGCCTGCACCAGGCAATCACAAGATCTTGCAGCGGTGGTGTTAAGAGTCAGTTTGTTGTAAGTTAGGAATGTGACCTTTTTTATATTTCTTTTTTTATATTTGTGGTCTAAGGGAGTTAACCAGTTGTAATATTTTCTGGAATAAGTTAGATTTAGTGGTTATCTCCCTTGGCTTGCTATTGTCTAGCTATTTGCCCATATAAGGAGCTGTTCGTAGATTTTCCTAGAACAGTCCCCTGAACGTTCCAGTTGTGAACTAAACTCATGTCACGCGATGATTCGCACATGCGCCAAGGTTTTGGCGGGTCCGGAAGACTGCTTCGTTTGAGTCAGTCTGGCTGGGCGGTTTGAGCGGAGAAGGTGTCCCGCCATGTTTTTTTGGCAGTGTAAAAGGGGATCAGAGTTCTTTGTGTATTAGATATCTTTAAGATTCCCCTTGATTGTGATTCTGGCATAGTTCGGTAAAGCCTAGGAAATGGCCAGTGTTTTTTTGTGTTTGATTCCTGGAGTGCAGAGCAGGTAACAATACTTTTGAAGCTATTCATTGTAGCTAAGAACTTTGCATTTTGAGGTGACTTACTCCCGGTGTGGGAAGTAGTGATAAAGAAGATTAACATTATTTATATAAGCCCGCCATCTATGCGGCCTATTTTTGCCAGAGATATACCTGACTAGTTTGGTCAGATGTGATGCAAAAGATTAACATTATTTATATAAGGAAGCCCGCCATCTATGCGACCTATTTTTGCCAGAGATATACCTGACTAGTTTGGTCAGATGCGATGCAGGAGATTAACATTATTTATATAAGGAATCCCGCCATGTATGCGGCCTGTTTTTGCCAGATATATACTTGACTAGTTTGGTCAGATGTGATAAAGAAGTCATAGAGATATTATTTACACTGCACTACATGCAGCTCGTTGAAGAGAAGTCACAGAGATATTATTTACTCTACACTACTTGGTAGGAAAATCAATGTTACTTACATGAAGTGCAATCTTGTGCTATTGACAGTGTGTCTTGAATTTGATGATGTCCTTGTTACTGTGGTAATAAACTGTGAATAACTGTACCACAGTCGTTACAACCTTTCCTGACTTATATACGTGGATTGGTGTGTGTGTTATCATGGCTGTACTCTAGAACTTCACATCCTTCTACAGCTAACCATATCGTTCTCCAAAAAAATAATTAAAAACTTCTACAGTGATGGCCAGTTTGGCCTATGGGCAATATACATAAAGAAAAAACGAGATTTCTACAGGTGGTTTCTGTGGAAATTTGTTTTACCTGATGAGGTTGCCGACCTCATGCACAACCTCATATTATTCGCCTTGTACGACATGCATCATGGAACAGCAGTCCTGTTCTTTCTTTATCTCATAAGAGACCCGCGTATATTTTTTTTTGTCTGTCAATCTGCTTAACATGGTCTCCTTGTGCTGGTACTGGAAAAAGAGCCTTCAGTAATCTGACAGCTTATTGTGACCTTATAGCTGCTCTCTAATTTGCTAGCTAAACATGCATTTTACCAACTGTCTATTTCTGCAACGTACCATTTTGTCCCCGCCTTCTTTTCTGTAAACACGGGCTGATGCTGTGTTTACCATCTTCGTTGACATGTCAGTCATAACAGGAAACAAATCACGCTTTATTTTACTCCTTTCCATCCACGCGAGCTTATCTGTCAATCATATAATACTCGACGGACAGACAGCACGTGAGAAAGGCGGAATGGACCCTTTGAAGTTGTCCAGGGAAACTATAGAAATCCCTAGTTTCTTTGATCTGGCAACACGGGCATTCTACGGGTAAAACCGTTAGGAGAGCGAAAGTCTTTTATATCGGTCACCACCCCAGACGAGAACCGCTGGAAA
>JAMPIV010013306.1:195000-280000 GCA_024509875.1 Oreohelix idahoensis
CTCGAGAGGAGGTGAATGTGTGGTGCAGACTTCCTGCAAGGGGGTTAGTTGTAGTGGAGGCTTCATGCTCCGTAAGGAATGTAAAGCAATGTGATGATGACGATGATGAAGCTTACGATGGTAATGATGATGAAGATGACGATGGTGATGATTTTCTAATATATCTAAGATTAAAACGACTTGCAAAACCATACAACTCTACTTAATTCAACTTGTGGAAGATACATCATGAATGTCAGCTCTTCAAATACAGAAACTATGAAGATCAGAAGATCACCAGGTCCACTTAAAATAGATGTCAACAGCATCAAGCGTAAACGGGTTCCAGAGCTCAAATATGTAGGAAACATTGTCATAAATGAGAAACCGAAACAAAATGTCAAAAGTCCAATGCAGCGACTTACCAACTGTTACCACTACACAAACATCCGAATATCTGTACGGAAACTAAACGACAGCTGATAAAAAGTATATTCTCACCAATTCTTTGCTGTCAGTGTCAAACATCCTCTGAAATGAGATGCTTAAGAAAAGCCATTAATGTTACCAGGACAGACAGAATGAGTAATGACATCAAACAAATTATAGGAACTACACTTTGTATCAAATATATAGAGAGACAGACAATACCTTGGTTTGGCCATCTTACAAGAATAGATCCCGATAAATTAATTATACATGCCTACAACAGTAGAAATTCTGGTTTGAGGACACGGCGAGAACCAAGAGGTAGATAATAGAGAATATTACACAAATACTGCAACAACACCAATTCACAGATGCCAACAACGACACATTTGGCTCCAGAACGCAAATGTCAGCTCTGTACTACGCTTCAATGTAAGAGTGGGCCGAGGAAGAAAGACAGTAAAGTAAACGTTAGTGAAGATAGTCATCGACTTATGACGGGGTTCTGTTCCGACGACTCTGTCGTAAGTCGAAGCTGTGGTAAGTCGAATCACCCGTTACATGTATTGACTTATTTCATATTTCCAAGTTTGTATTCAAATAAATTCATCTTTTTTTAAAACTCATATACTGTACAATAAATAAAAGGGTTGAAATAAAATATTATGCAGCATTTCAATGCGTTTGGCTGTACTAAATAGCTTGCAAAAATACTGTTAAAAATGTACTGTAAAGGTTACAGGTGCAAAATGTGGTACACAACAGCCAGGAACACAAGTTCAGAATAATCTGTAACAGTCTGTACATAAACACACACACACAAATAAAATCAGTCATTTAAACAAAATAACCATTAGTGAATACATACTTCGTCTTACTAGACTTGATAGGGAAAGAGTACACACACTTAAAACGTAAATGAACAATGGAGACTGATGCATATGGTCGTGATATCACATCTAATGGAAATTAATGTTTATTATCAAACCCTGTCAATGTTTTGAAAGTTCAAAACAGTAAAACTCTTCTGTGAGCATGTTTACAATATCCCAAGTCATAAATGCCCATTAGAACCTGAAAAATAAAATGGCTTAGGTTGAAAATCTAGAATAGAAAAAAAATAAAAACAATTTCCCACTTTTTAACTTTTAATTTAATTTTGTTGTGGCCGTCGTAAATCACTTCGACGTAAGTCGCGTACGTCGTAAGTCGAAGACTATCTGTATATTCTAATAGTAATTTTCACTTCCATTCGGGCACTTTTTCCTCGTTCGCTCTCAAATAACCGCATCTACCTCTCTTATAAAGTTGGCAGACCGTACCAGGATAATACTGGTTCTCACTCAACTGGGTCGGAGAAGGCTATACAGCCACTCTGCGCCGCGTATGGAGCCGACAATCTGGTACTACAGGTTAGACAGCCTGGCAGAAGCCATAAATAAAACCAGTTATACATTCAACACAGTAAACGTTCAGTGGATTGCTGTTCACTGAAAGATTTATGGAAATGAGAAGTCAAATTGACTTGTCAAATCAGCTTGATGAAGGTCAAATTTCTGTTATGAATGAATATGTGTCCTCTCAGTCAATTACAAAGTGTGGAACCAGTGAATCACATATCAATTTAATTTATCCCAATTACAAAGTTATATGTAACAGAATTTACCAATAATGAATATATTTCTGTAGAATGACATATATTATTACAAAGGAACCAGGAATCCTATGTGTGTCAGTTGTGTAGTAGTAAAATGAGGTAATACTGGTTTTGTTTTGTTCAAGCTCTGTTGGTATTTGTCATCATGACTTCAATTGTTTGTCTTTAGGGACTAGTATTGGAGATGTTCTCAGTTCCTGATATTAAGACAATTAAATTCCCCTCTGAATGTTATTTTTATAAAGTCATTTCAAGATGAGGGGACATAATGTTGAGCTCAGCTGGCCAATTCAGCTTATCTTGCGTGATGGCGGCAGGAAAGGACTCCTCTGCTCGAATTCTCCTCTGGGCTCTGGAGACACCTCACTGATAGCTAAAAAGACCAAGGAGTATGCTGTCCGACTCTGGATTCAGCAAAGCTCTGACCAGGTGCTGCTCAGTACCATCAAGACCACGGTCCCTGAAAACAAGAAGGATGTACCTTCTACTTCATAACTAATTGATACTCTAGTTCTACACGGAGCACAATACAACACAAACATTGAGTTCAGAGCGTTAGGCCAACTGTCAGCTTCATCTGAAATACTTTATACCAGTATTTACCTCCTTAATGGTTACCACGCCTCTGCACTTCCAGCATTATTTCTGTCTAATCAATCATCCAGGTGTCAGTGTACTATTTGGCCATTCCATGCCGTTTTACTTCCCTCCGACACCCTCTGTTCAGGCTGGAGCATTATAGGCTTTATCTCTTGTTTGCCACTGAACTACACATATATATACAGGCATAAATTAACAATTTACATTCAATTTTCATTAAAAGATACTGAATGGTTCAAGCTTACCACAATTTCATGGAAATAAACACAGATACGTTGATTAGCAATGAATTCTGGCACAATTACTGGCACAAATTCCCATCTGCTTATGTTCCAGGCTTTTATTTTAGCAAAAATGTGAGCTGGCTTCAACGCACTGTCGCTTTATCAAGCTTATTTGCACTAGTGGTCTCGAACTAACGCTCCTAAGTGAGTATATCAGCGAGTCTAGCCAATGAGGCCACGTTTCGACAAGTGTTTGAAAAAATGTTACCTTTCTACGTCTCCCTAACAACCAAGATAGTATTTATAGCCCGACCAATCGTGGTTAGTTTTTTCATTTGTTGCGCTCCAATCAATTTGGAGTTTACATGGTAGGCTATTTATGTAACGTAAGGTTTTTTTCAAACACGTTATAAAAAATTTTATGAGCAGAAATGATTTTGTGTTGTCAGGCATCCCCACTATTTTATTTTGGTTATAATTTATTAATTCCTGGACTATTTGCGTAACGTTTTACATATTCTTTGGCAGCAAGCCCTAAGGAACCCAAATATCCAAATTTAAAAGAGCTACGTGGCTGCGTTCAAAATATGTATTTTCTACCTCCTGTTTCGAAGATGTGCTGTCTGGGTACTGTTATGTTTTCAACCGTAAACCCATCTATTGTTATCTTTCCTAATAAGCGTTTTTTTATGATTTTAAAACCTAACTCTGGGAAGGGTAGTGAATTTATCACTGTCCGTCTGAAAAAAAATTAGTGCATGTAGTCTTACACGCGTGATGGCAGCATTTGTGTATCGCGCGAAGCGTGTTGCATGCGTTCCTGATTTTCAGCCCTCCCTCTCTCTTTATCCTTTAGTCCATCTGTTCGTTCGTTTTGGTAACGCAGTGTAGAAAAAGACATGAATGGAATTTAAAATTTAGGTCAACTTGCATATTTCAAGGTTTTTCTTAGAAAGGCAGCACATTTTATTGTGTGTTTGGGAAACGCGTGTATGTTGCAGAAGGCCTATATTTAACGTGGAAACGTTACAATTTGCAGACGAAGCATAAAACAAAGGGGATTTCGAGTACTGTCATTGTGACAGCACTGTTCTTTACCATTCTTCTTCCTTTATTTATTATATGTATTTATTAGGCTTTGTATTTACTTGATAATTTATATATGTGGATTAGAATATTCCACGACACCTCCCCTCTTAAAACAGACATTATATGTCAGTCCTTTATTCTATATACACATAGAGAAATTTATTATTAGTTCTGGGGTTTACGGTGATTCTCATCACACGGATGGCGGCTTAGAAAATCCGCTCCCAAATTGGTTTTTCCAGATATATACTCAATGCTAAAATTATATGGAGCCAAAAGTAAAGACCATCGGAGTAACCTGGAGTTCTCATGCCTAGCCTGTGCTAGAAACGATAACGGTTTGTGGTCTGTTTGCAACTTAAATGCCTTCCCATATAGATAAATATTGAATTTCTTTATCGCCCATATTACTGCAAGACATTCTTTTTCGCTAGTTGAGTAGTTGATTTCAGCTTTATTCAACTTTCTGCTAGCATATGCCACTGGGCTTAATTCCCCATCCAATGCATCTGATTTCTGTAGTAGAGTTGCACCTAACCCAATATTACTTGCATTCGTCCTTACAATGAATTCTTGACTTAAGTCAGGTAATTTCAAAATGGGTTTACTTGTGAGCTTTTCCTTCAATTCTTGGTAAGTCATTTCACATTGTGGTGTCCATGTAATGCGATCTGGATGTCCTTTACGTGTCAATTCAGTTAACGGTGCACATATGGAATTAAAGTTTTTGATATACTTCTGGTAGAAACCACATAATGAGACAAAGGATCTCACGTCCTTCTTGGTTTGTGGTCTCGGGGCGTTCTGTAGTTTCTCTAAATTCTTTGGGTCAGGGGTCATGTTTCCCTGATAAACTGTGTGTCCCAAAAATTCCAATTCTTTACATCCAACGCAACATTTAGTTGGTCGGGCTGTTAAATTTGCCTCCCTAAGTCGATTAAACAGCATGTTCAGAGAGTCAATGTGTTCCTCAAATGTTTCTGTTGCTATAAGGATATCATCCATAAAATTTGTTATACAGGGATTATTCAGAGGATCCAATAATTTTTCTCATCATTCTAGAGAAGACACTAGGCGCATTCTTCAATCCAAATGGCAATCTATTAAACTCATAGTGTCCTTCTGAGGTACTAAAAGCTAGGTATGGTCTAACCTCAGGCTTCACTGGAATCTGATAGTATCCTTTACTCAGATCCACTTTTGAGAATATTTAGCTTTATTTAGTCTGGCAAACAGCTGATTTGTATCCGGCAATGGATCCACCTGTCCTTCTGTAATAGCATTCAGTCTCCTGTAATCTATACAGAGTCTATGTTCTCCAGAGGGCTTCCTTAAGAGTACAACACCGGAACTATACGAAGATTCACTGTGCGAAATAATTCCTTCCTTCAACAGATAGTCTATCTCTTCCTTCAAAGCTTTCTCCTTAGCAAACGGAATCGAATATGGTTTCATACAGACAGGTGTGGAGTCTATTAGTTTCATATCATATTCCAATAGGTTTGTATGCCCTGGTCGGTCTGTTAACACCTCTGCATGATTATTTAGAACCTGTTGCACTCTCTCTTTCTGAGTTTTCGTTAAATGTGTACTGATTTTCACCTGTGCTGCTGTCTCACAGGGTGTAATGGATATTCAAATGATGAAAGTGGTTCCTTTTTCATCTCCATGGCGATGGACAAGGTCAACAAGTGTGTCTCTTCCTGATGTTCTCTTCCAAATATTTCTTCAGGAGATTCACATGATAGATTTTTTCTTTCCCCTTCTTATCTATCTTATAATTTGTTCTAGACACCTTCTCTAAAACTGTATATGGACCCTGCCATCCAATTTGTAACTTATTCTGACTCCCGGGCAAAAGAAGCAGTACCTTCTCTCCCACAGCCAAATCTCTGTCTTTCGCCTTCCTGTTATAATAGGCAGCATGTTTCTTCCTGGCTTGTTTCAAATTTTCATTGGCAAGTTTCCAGCCAGTTTTTAACCGAGTGGTCAGCTCATTCACATATTGGTATGAAGATGTAATGTTTTCCTCTGCCTTTTCATCAGTCCACGTTCTTAACATAGCTACATATGGACCTTTAATTGTGTGGACCTATTTGTCCATGCACCGGTATGGTCTCTTCCACTCGAAGCTTTATAGTGATGATTTTTCCTCCCAGAATTATCATTCACAAAACGACCGCTACCAATTTTTCTTGTCTTGGGGGCTTTCTCCCCACTTAAAATTCTTGATGAGAGATTTCCTCTCTACATCCTCTTCCTCCAGTTTGTTTAAGTCCGATTGAGGGATTGTCGGCTTATCCTGGGGTAAGACATCTCTTTGCACTCTCCGCATAGTGGCCATTGTAAAACAGTTAAGTGAAGCTTGTCCGTGAAAAGGGGCTTCCCATTCCATTTGGTCCACTTTTCCAAATTTATATCTCTTTTTATTATCAGGCCTAATTTTGCCCCGTGGCGTGTCCAGGTCCTGATCAATGTTCCCACTTGTGGGTGTTCCCTCATGTGCTATGCTACACCTTTCTACAAAATTCTCAATGTCCCATCTTGCTTTGGGCCAATAATAATTGTGAGCCACCTTTTGAATGATGGTACCTATCTTCTCATGGTCCCCATCTGGTTTCACATGTAGGCTCCTTATTAAGTCTGCCCTATATCTTTTAGGAAGAACCAGCTGTCCGTGACCTTTGGATCTAGCTCCAGTCTTCCTATACATCAACTTGTTTTTCATGTAAAAATCTCCCTTGCCTGGAGTTGTATGACAAGTTGACAATTTTCTGAAACAAGGCTTGAGTGTTTTATCCCCAGCCTGTGCCTTCCTCATCTCTTCTGGAGTGGTATCTAACATAATATCCTCCTCCTGTCTTGAGGTCGACCTGACCTGAAGGGTTGCCATATACACAGGTTTCCTTCTGCACCGGTCAGTGTCATGATTGTCCATCTGACAATTCTTACACCACCTTTTTCCTTGGTTGAAAGATTTTCTTTCATCATATTTCCTTTCATCGAATTGTGGGAATTTATTTTTATTTTCATACCGTGGCCTATCAAATTGGTGCTTACTTTTGTTTTGATCCCTAGGATCAAATTTATTAAAGTTCTGTGGTGCCCTAAAGTTATCCACTTGTTTCTTTTTATTACCTGTTACCTCTGCTTGAGCTGCTTGATACCTTTCAGCAACATTTAGCAACTCACCCAGCCTCTCTGCACCTTGTTCCATGAGAAACTTTCTCAGGTCTGGAGCCATGGACTCTCTTAGCTGCTCTATAAGGACCATTTCCTTAAGATCTTGGGTTTTCCCCCAGAGAAGTCCATTTCTCCAAGTATGTCTCTATTCGTGCAGAGAACTGGTGATAGGTTTCACCTGACAGTAGTTTAGCATTCCTAAATTTTTTTCCTGTAAAACTCTGCATTCTTTTCATACCTTAACAAAAGAGCCTGCTTTAGCATGTCATAATTTTCCTGATCACCTCTGCTCATTTTTGCAAAAACTTCATAAGCTGCCCCACGAAGTCCCTGAGATAACTTTAAACTCCACCTTTCTCTCTCTAACCCATATGTGGTAGCTAATAGTTCATACCGATTTATATAGCTCTCAATATCATCGTCTTTCTCAACAAAATGATCTAAATGAAAATTCATAGCTGAGGTTGAGGCTCCCTGAATAACCGTAGCATCAGAGGCAAAGGGACTGGCACCATTTTCATGAGCATGGCCTTGAAACTCAAACTCCCTTAGTCGTAATTCATGTTCCCTTTGTAATCTTTTCTCCTCCTTTTCTGCTTCCCTCTCTGCAGCTAATCTCTTCTCTTCTCTTTCTGCAGCTAATTTCTTCTCTCTTCTCTTTCTGCAGCTAATCTTTTTCTCTTCTCTTTCTGCAGCTAATCTTTTCTCTTTCTCTTTCTGCAGCTAATCTTTTGTCTTCTCTTTCTGCTCAGCCTCAATTTTCTTAGCCTCAGCCTCAGCTTGTAACCTTCTTTCGGCTTCTTTTTCTAATCTTCTTTCTTCGCGTTCAATAAATTTGTCACATTCCGTGGTGACATAGGCAACCATAACTTGCCCATCTAATCCTAACTCTTTTGCAGTCTGTACAGCAGCAGATCGAAACTTGGCCAGGTCCGCCATTGTCTATCAGGTAAATTTCTACAATGTCTAACCAACAATTCAAATTCTAAATATATATAATGGACAACACAGGCACCGTGAGCTCAACCTTATTTAATTCCACCCAAGGATACCTTTTAATTCTTATATTCCCTGAAGTGAATTACCCCCAATATTTTTAATAGGGAAAGATTCAAAATCCCAAGAGCGAGACCCCAATATATGTGGTGAAGTGGGATGTTATAAATATTTATAGGGGACTTAGTGTACTGACTGAGATCAGCTGTGAAGGTATCTATATCTATTAAGAGTAGTGTATTATAGATAACCTTACTTGCTACCACATATCTATATATCTCAGTCAGAATTATTCTGGAATAGTGTGATGACTACGTTATGTGTCTAGGGTATGGGTATGATGAAGTGTAAGTCACAACAACCGACATATAAACAATTTAATTTAATCCACTACTCTTGACAACACTGTGACACTCACATACATATAACACTCTATGAGAATATCTTAAGGAGTCACTGATAACTTTTCAAATAACAATATGTATTCATTTCTGTTATGAATGAATATGTGTCCTGATTCAATTACAAAGGAACCAGGAATCACAATCAATTTTAATTACAAGTTATATGTACAGAATTTACCAATATGAATATAGTAGTGACATATATTATTACAAATATCCTATGTGTGTCAGTTGTGTAGTAGTAAAATGAGGTAATACTGGTTTTGTTTTGTTCAAGCTCTGTTGGTATTTGTCATCATGACTTCAATAGTTTGTCTTTAGGGACTAGTATTGGAGATGTTCTCAGTTCCTGATATTAAGACAATTAAATTCCCCTCTGAATGTTATTTTTATAAAGTCATTTCAAGATGAGGGGACATAATGTTGAGCTCAGCTGGCCAATTCAGCTTATCTTGCGTGATGGCGGCAGGAAAGGACTCCTCTGCTCGAATTCTCCTCTGGGCTCTGGAGACACCTCACTGATAGCTAAAAAGACCAAGGAGTATGCTGTCCGACTCTGGATTCAGCAAAGCTCTGACCAGGTGCTGCTCAGTACCATCAAGACCACGGTCCCTGAAAACAAGAAGGATGTACCTTCTACTTCATAACTAATTGATACTCTAGTTCTACACGGAGCACAATACAACACAAACATTGAGTTCAGAGCGTTAGGCCAACTGTCAGCTTCATCTGAAATACTTTATACCAGTATTTACCTCCTTAATGGTTACCACGCCTCTGCACTTCCAGCATTATTTCTGTCTAATCAATCATCCAGGTGTCAATGTACTATTTGGCCATTCCATGCCGTTTTACTTCCCTCCGACACCCTCTGTTCAGGCTGGAGCATTATAGGCTTTATCTCTTGTTTGCCACTGAACTACACATATATATACAGGCATAAATTAACAATTTACATTCAATTTTCATTAAAAGATACTGAATGGTTCAAGCTTACCACAATTTCATGGAAATAAACACAGATACGTTGATTAGCAATGAATTCTGGCACAATTACTGGCACAAATTCCCATCTGCTTATGTTCCAGGCTTTTATTTTAGCAAAAATGTGAGCTGGCTTCAACGCACTGTCGCTTTATCAAGCTTATTTGCACTAGTGGTCTCGAACTAACGCTCCTAAGTGAGTATATCAGCGAGTCTAGCCAATGAGGCCACGTTTCGACAAGTGTTTGAAAAAATGTTACCTTTCTACGTCTCCCTAACAACCAAGATAGTATTTATAGCCCGACCAATCGTGGTTAGTTTTTCATTTGTTGCGCTCCAATCAATTTGGAGTTTACATGGTAGGCTATTTATGTAACGTAAGGTTTTTTTCAAACACGTTATAAAAAATTTTATGAGCAGAAATGATTTTGTGTTGTCAGGCATCCCCACTATTTTATTTTGGTTATAATTTATTAATTCCTGGACTATTTGCGTAACGTTTTACATATTCTTTGGCAGCAAGCCCTAAGGAACCCAAATATCCAAATTTAAAAGAGCTACGTGGCTGCGTTCAAAATATGTATTTTCTACCTCCTGTTTCGAAGATGTGCTGTCTGGGTACTGTTATGTTTTCAACCGTAAACCCATCTATTGTTATCTTT
This sequence comes from Oreohelix idahoensis, assembly GCA_024509875.1. Lineage (NCBI taxonomy): Eukaryota > Metazoa > Mollusca > Gastropoda > Stylommatophora > Oreohelicidae > Oreohelix > Oreohelix idahoensis. The sequence goes on from JAMPIV010013306.1 coordinate 205,208, forward strand.
CCTAATAAGCGTTTTTTATGATTTTAAAACCTAACTCTGGGAAGGGTAGTGAATTTATCACTGTCCGTCTGAAAAAAAATTAGTGCATGTAGTCTTACACGCGTGATGGCAGCATTTGTGTATCGCGCGAAGCGTGTTGCATGCGTTCCTGATTTTCAGCCCTCCCTCTCTCTTTATCCTTTAGTCCATCTGTTCGTTCGTTTTGGTAACGCAGTGTAGAAAAAGACATGAATGGAATTTAAAATTTAGGTCAACTTGCATATTTCAAGGTTTTTCTTAGAAAGGCAGCACATTTTATTGTGTGTTTGGGAAACGCGTGTATGTTGCAGAAGGCCTATATTTAACGTGGAAACGTTACAATTTGCAGACGAAGCATAAAACAAAGGGGATTTCGAGTACTGTCATTGTGACAGCACTGTTCTTTACCATTCTTCTTCCTTTATTTATTATATGTATTTATTAGGCTTTGTATTTACTTGATAATTTATATATGTGGATTAGAATATTCCACGACACCAAACTGAAAACATGGTAACATAAGAACATATCAAGTCAATAATAAAAAATAACTTTAAAGAAAACTGGCATAAAGAACACCCACAGACCAATACATATTCACCTATAGGAACATTTCTCTACTCAATGAGGTTGGGAGCTTTTTCTTTACGGGATCTAAGGGCAGAAGCTAAGGTCGTGGGGAAACAGAACTCTTTCCATAATTAATTAGAAAACACTGTCTAGTGGAAAGCATTCGCATTCCTGTCTTCTTGTCCCTATCTCGAATAGGTATTTTTTTCTTTCTTAACGAGCCAATTTCTGGAGACCTAATATCTAATATCTCATAGACTATTCCTGGCAAAAACTACTGAAGACATCAAGTTATAATTTTCAGACCGAGAACCAGTCACTGCAGACTCACAATACCACCTGTTAAACAAACTGACAATCGCACAGATAGTGTCCATGTGTGGAAGACAAAACAAATATACTTTTTAAACCAGTCCGCAAGGTCTTTTATTATATTTGGTTATGCGTCCTAATATAACCGACGGATCTTGTGTCTAGGTTGAACGGAACGAGCCTCGCCAAAACGAGGTAAAGTTATTTTTAAAAAAAAAGACAAACAAACAGTGCAACATTCGGGCACAGAATTTGCTTGTGATTTTTGTGTCATATAAGTCAGTAGTAATTAGTCACCGAGTTCCCCCGTTCATGTATATGATGTATGCTCTGGTATGTCTGCTATTGCTGATTGTCATTCATATCCTTCTTTGCTCTTAATGGAGCATGGAGCCACGCACTGCATCTGGTGCTCTAGCAGGAAGTCTGCGACAAATCATTTGTGTGCTCTTGTAGTTGTGATGTCTGTAGCAATGTTGTACATAAGGAGGTTGCTGGTCCCATTTACAGCCTCATAGTAGTCCCTTATTATGGCATGCAAAAGAGGGCAGTAGAACTTTTCTGTCGTTCTCTATTAACCCAGTGGCGTATTCTCTATGTGTGCTGTGCGTGCTGCGCACACCTATGCCCGAAGGAAAATAAAAATTTAATGTATTATTCTATAAAATATTTCTCTTATAATGTTCTGCTTTCGGAACGCACGCATCAGGATAACGGATTTTTCCGCATAGAAATCTACGAGTATATCTAGTTTCAGTTTCCCAGACGCGTTTTATAGTGCAGTTTTTTTGGTTGGTAGCAATCGCCCGAAGTTTCTCGGGTAATTCAGTCACTATGCGTGCTGCACCTTTCGCTATTACGTTTGAAGACTGGTTTGTGTGGATCGGGGTCATGGCCAGATACGTCAATACAATACGAACATGCGTGCGGTGGTCTTGCAGCTCTCGAGTTGTAAAAATCGGCTGTGTCCGTCCAGTGTTTTTTGTGATTAATTTGTGTTAGTTGCCGGGAATGCAGATTATTACAGTGACAGTGAGTTTCAAGTTGTAAGTTAATTAGTATTTCGAAGATAATTGACATATACCCCTAATAATTATCGTTGCGTAATTGAATATAGTTGGTTTTTAAATTAAGAGGGGAAGAAGTTAAATAGTAGGCGTACATATTCATTTTAAGTAGCAGCACGCCTAGCTCGCATTACCAGGATACGCCACTGTCCGAGACCTACACGGGGCAATGCAGAAAACCCTATCAGGCTGTAGTTTAATCCAGTTACACTTTAAAAAAGAAAAGGCGTCCTGATAACAACGACAAATCCATGCATGTGGTCGATATTTGAAGGAAGCAAGGTGTAGAAACGTAGCGAGCACCATACGATTTCCCCATCTTCACAACAACAACAAAATATTAACGAATAAAGCCCGGGTATCATCTAGATTAATAAATAGATAATATTCCCATAGCAGATACTGCCGTAAGGGGTGGAGTGTTAGAGACTTCCCCATACCAGGTCCAGCATCGAGAGGTGAAGTTGACCAGTCCCCTTCCTCGCTGTCTTTTCCTTCTCTAACTCAAGGTCAGGTACCCAGTTACAGCTGGGTATACCGGAGCCTGTCGGTACCGCGATTTGAACTCGGCACCTTTGCCGCGACAGATCAGCGCTCAAACCACTCTGTCAATCGGACGCATCATCTGGATTAAGGGTGTATGTTTTGGCCTGTTACACCTGTTGCTTGGATATAAAGCAAGTCCAACAATCAAATAAATACTCAGATCAGTACTTATCTCCCTGGAATTTTACTTAAGACTTAACTCTTTCAGTCCCAAGCAAAAAAGTGGGTTTGGCCCAAGCAAAAATGGCCACCCCAGTGCGTTTTTATTATTGTTGTTTGGAAATAATGTTTTTAAATGTTCATATGCATAAATAACTTTGTTGTTGTATATGAAACTAAAGGTAATTGGATGTACTTTACTCTTGTGCTACAAGTATAAAAGCTTTCATTGAAAAATGATTAGTTATTCAAGGTAAAATGGAGGATATGCACTTAAAAAAAATGATTAGTTATTCAAGGTAAAATGGAGGATATGCGCTTAAAAAAATCGCTTTAAAAATCTAAAATAAATATATCAAAATAGAAACACATTCACTCTTAAACATGTGCGGTATTTAAAAGAATGTACTTGCAGTCGGAAATGACGTTTTGGGTGGTTTGTGTTAGAAACAGTCTCAAACAGAGGCACATATACTAAAGGCTTTTTAAAGTCGATTGGGCTAAGCGCGTCTAACCCCTGAGCCTTTATAAAGTCAATTGGGACTTAAAGAGTTAAGACTGCAAAGTAGAGAATTCGCAAAGATAATTATACAAGAAGCACTAGAAAACATTTTCTGTCGAATTCTTTATGCGTGTCTTTATTCGAAACTAGTAAAAATGTGTTAAATTTATCTAAACTTATGACTGCTTCATTCTGCATTCTTCAGATGTTGCATAGTTTCTCCGTAACATAGCCTTTTTTTTTGTTGTTGTTGTTGTTTTGAAGAGTCACGCTCACCATATCTTCAAATGACAGGAAAAAGACGATTTCTTGCAGGACCGTAAACAGGGCCGGATTATCCACTAGGCTAAGTAGGGGCCCGAGCTCTTGGGAGGCCCGTGCATAAGTTAAAAAAATCTAAAAATGCACACATATTTTTTTTATAAATTACGGTCATTGTGTTTTACTTTAATAATAATAATAAAAATAATACTAATAAACATTAATAAAAATAATAATTACTTATAAAAGAGGTAAGCAATGCTAACAATCTAATATACCAATCTATTAATAATACAAGTATATGCCATCACCATGCTAAGAGGTTGGAACAAAATTAAAATGATTACCTATTAGATAAAAAAAAAGGGGGAGGCAAACACTAAAATGCCCAGAGGCCCTTCTTGGCTTAATCCGGCCTTGACCGTATAGTTAATTAAAATATGTTCTAGATCAGGGGTCAACAACCAGTTTGATCCCGATCTACCAGTAAATCCCAGTGAATGATTACAAAGATCTTCAGGGACTGGCGTGGGGGGAGGGGGGGGGGGAGAGAGAGAGAGAAACGAAGACGTTTTAAACTAGGGATATTTCGAACAATTTAAAAAAAAAAAAAAAAAAAATCAAGTTTTGCCTCGTTTTGGCGAGGCGCGTCCCGTTCAACCTAGTCGGTTATATTAGGACGCATGTCCTAATATAAAAGACCCTAAGGTCTGGAATTAATTTATTATCTTCTACCGTGAGCATTCAAAATCGCGATGACCCCGGGATCAAAGGTTATGTGTTTCACAGAGAAAACTCACGAGCTAGCTACTAAATTTTATTCGTGAGCTGAATGGTTTAAATTAAAATTGGATACGGTAAGTAAAAATGGTTCTGTAAAATATCGTTTTATTTTAGTTGTACACAGCTCTGTTGATAGAATTACAGAAAGCAGGTCGTATGGCAGCGATAAAAGTTGTATTGTTTGAACTTTGAAATTGTATAAATGCTTCTATCTGAGGATGTCTTTATCTTGAGAGCATTTCGCGTATGCTTTAATTCTTCCTACCTTCCGTGTTGCGTTTATTTGCGTGATCGGGGCTATTTTTGTTTTATGATTTGTTTTCTGCATGTGCGCCTGTGTATAATTTTAAGTAATATAAATACAAAAATAAAGTTCCAAATACCCTACAACTTGAAAATAAATACAGTGACAACAGAAACGAAAAAAAAAAAAAAATAACTAAACAACACAGATTCTGTGGTCGTTTTGTGTACAGTATCTTGTCGGGTGTGCGGGGAGTTGCCTGCCTTGTCGATCTCGTAAGCTGTGTCGCTTGGTTTGGTTTGAAGGACCATCTTCACTACACACGGACAACTTCATCAGTGCTCCGATCTCCTCCCTTAGATCACACAAGGAGGATCTCAGTACTGTGCACGAGAATCCCAATGTGTGTTTACAAGAAATCACACATTCTATAAATATTTTTGTGGTGGGTGGGTTTCCTAATTTTTAAATTTTGCCAGGGCAGCGGCTGTATGGCCTACTCTTTACGATTTCCAACTGCTGAGGGATTTTTAACGTGCGCAACTTGCACATGGGACCTCCTATTTTTTCGCCCTTATCCGAGAAGGCTAGTCATCCGATCTCACTACCCAGGAGATTCGAGGCGGAGGCGGGGAGGGGAAGTATGAAATCATTAGGAACCACTGGTTCTGAAAAAAAAAATCTATCTTTTATATTCTCTGTACTGGGAACGAACCCTGTACCTTCAGAATTAGAGGTGGACGCCATACCTCTTAGCCACTCCGATCTCCCAAGACCTGATGTGTCGCTTGGATCCAGGGACCTCTCTATTAAAGTATTGATGTACATAGGATGCATTGAGGGCTTGTCTTCGACAAACTCTGTTCCCCAGAAAGCTGTGATTTCACTTCTCACTCTTCTCGTGATAATTCTATGTAATTTTTGGGTCATTCCAGATGTTTTGAAGATTTAATTTTCATGTTGTTTTTTTTTTTAACCATAATTCTAAAATTTCCGGCAGCCTTCAGTTTGTGACATAAGTCCAATGTTATTTTTAATTTATGAAGACAAGTATCCCGTTCAAACTCTGATGCGTTATAGTCAGGATATCATTCTCGTCATCTAGTGCCTTCATATCGAAGGCCGACTGCAATGGATGTCTGTGAGGAGGTACTGTAGTTTTATTTTCAACGGGCCCCATTCTTCTTCTCCAGGTAATTATTTGCGTGTTTTTTTATGAGGAGTTACTGTGGGTTTTATTTTCAATTCGCCCCAGTCTTCTTTTCTCTGCAAAGAAATTGCGTTCATTTATTTCATTTGGCGTGAGTTCATAATTATTAGGCTGGGTTAGATTTTTCAGACTAGGAGATAATCCGATCACCCGGCACCTACCCTGTTAATTGTAGGGGTGGGAGTAAGAGCACGACCCAGGTTCAATGCTATAACCAATCAAATTTATTCTGGTAACTAAAAACGGTCAGTAGTATTATCTAACATGACGCAATAAGTAGCGCGTGAGCAAACTAAACATGAGTCATCGGGTTGTTTACGATATCATTGGCCGAGGTCAGAGTTAAGTTATTTACAGCAATAATATTGGTCTAAGAGCGACGCCACGCGATGACTCATCGCGTCTGATTTCATCATAATATTTTACTACGAGGCGTGTTCAAATGAAACCCGACCGTGCAGCGCGAAGTGGACATTTATAGGAGGAGCATGATGACGTCACATCTGACGTAATAAGCACATACGAATGTACAAGTGTTTAAGTGTTCATTCTCCTAGTATTCATTGTTTGTGCTGCAGACCGTTAAAATAATGGCCGGTGTGATACGGAATCCGTCCAAGGTCGATCAGCGAGCGGTGATCCAGTTTCTAACAGCCGAAGGATGTCGACCAGCCGACATTCATCGCCGAATGAAAGCAGTGTATGGTGACAAAAGTGTGTCTAAGACTACAGTGAAAGACTGGGCACGAATGTTTCGAGAAGGACGTCAGTTAACAAAAGATCTTCCGCGGCCAGGTCAGGTGCATATTGTTGCGACAGAAGAAGTCATCGCCATAAGGAAGAACGCATGGGGTGGAGTTTGAACCACCTGCTGCGTTACGAAGAGGGGGTGATGCATTTCTGTTGCGCATAGTGGCAGGTGATGAGTCGTGGTGCTACCACTTTGAGCACTTAAAGCAGCGAGCATAAAATGGAAACATCCCGGATCACAAAAACCCAAAAAACTCAAGTCACAGATTTCTGCCGGTAAGGTTATGCTGACCGCATTTTTTGACCATGAAGGGATTCTATTGGTTGACTTTAAAGAGCATGGCTTGAAACATCAATGCCATCCGCTACAAAGACACACTAGACAACCTGCATACAGCCATCAAGAATAAACGACCCGGCATGCTTTCGCGTGGTGTGATTCTGTTGCATGACAATGCTCGTCCACATGTTGCGAACATTGTGCAGGAAGCGTTAGCAAGGAAAAGGTGGGAAGTTCTGCCACACCCAGCCTACAGCCTCGATTTGTCACCATGTGACTTTCATTTGTTCGGACCCTTTAAAAAATCTCTAAAGGGACAACGATTCGAATCCGATGCAGACGTTAGGGCCTCGGTGACCAAATGGTTCAGTAAGAAAAATAAGTCATTTTTCTCGGACGGCATCCGCCGTCTACCCATGCAGTGGGATTTAATTCTACAACTCCTGCTGATGGACCTTACATATATTTGTTATAAAGCCACTGGGACGGGTTTCATTTGAACACGCCTCGTATATATGTCGCGTCCAAACCTGTTAGCGTTTTCTCTGTCTCAAGAATTTTCGGCCGTGAATCAATGCCTATCGTCTGCTCAGCGAGTTGTCAGTTGCTCAGCGAGAGAAATTCGGTACTTGGGTATGTGTACATCTTAATTAGCGTCGTAGATAGTTCTGTAAGATCTTAGCACTTTAAAGTAAAGTTTTCTTCGGGGAGTTAATTTAAGTTTGATTAATTTGAAGTGCCATCAATTGCTATCGTATAGAAATTATAAAAATGTAAATTGTGCATATAAGTTTTCTATGATAAGTAGCAGTATCTAGGAGTGGGTACCGGCCTTGAGATATTAACTATGTGAGGATAAGCGCTTAGATAAACGGGGGCTCTGTAATATGTAATAGGACGTCTGTGAAAACCGCATTTTGATTAAGATAATGTGCAGTGTAAATACGCGAGCGTATTTGTGTATTTTATTTAATTGTGTATTAATTTGTTGTGTAGTCAGGAGACAGAGGTGAAGTGAATTTTATATTACTGAGATGGTGTAGTAACAGTGTGTTTGTATTGTATTAAGTGATAACCTTCCCGGGTCAGTTGTAAAAGGTAGGGACTGGAAAAATTATACCGGGGAATGTTTTGCTTCAACGAAGCTAATGTTATGACACCTGAGGGCCAGACTAGCGCAACAGATTAGGTCAGCCTGTGTCTGGGAGTTCACATAACATACAGATATTAAGTGGGAGCGGGGAAGAGATAGGTGTGACTGTAAATTAGTTTGACCTTTGGGTAGGAATATATGTTTATCGCTCGTGCGTAGCTTGTGTAGGGAAGATGTATTAAGTTAGGGGAAAGAGGGGAATAGAGGAATTTAAGGTGGTTGTATGTTAGGGGTGTGAATGTTATAAATTTGTTGTATAGTTGTGGTTATTTTTTTGTTCACAGCATTTTTCACGGCACACATGGAGTGTTGTAAAACTGCCTTACAACTTACCACAGTAATTTGCCTTCTCGGGAGCCGAGGGCTCGAGAAAACTGTTGTTAGCGGTAATCCCGACGCCCAGTACGTCGGTGCCAGTAAAAGAAAGAAGTACTCATGCAGTGAAGCACATTCTTCAGTGGGAACGGGTTTTCTAAAAATCCAGAGCTTTTAGCTCGTTATAACACACCAATTAGGCGCGTGGCCTGTTGTTGTTGTTGTTGTTGTTGTATACGGCCATAATAAAGCCGTTTGTCCTAAACCCGAAGAGGGGTAACTGGTTAGTTGAAAGAAGTTTCATCATCAGGTGAAGCATCTACATCCTGAGTCAAGTCCATCGTTATTAATACCATAGTCATCAGCAGCTGTTGTTTTGGAAAGGAGAAAGGGAAAACATTCCTTTCCGAATGTTGACGAGAGGAGGGGCGTGAAGGAGACGCCACTCAGCAGAAGACAGTAGTCAGAGAGACACTGAGCAGCAGCAGAGGAGAGCGAGAAGTTAGAGAGTCAGTTACAAGACTTAGAGGACAGCCTCTGAGTTAGCACTGGAAAAGTCCGTTAGTGGATCAGTGCTTGTGGTACTGTTGTTAGCTGTGTAGGTCATCAGTTAGTGTATTCAAGACTGTGTAGACATTTAGTTAGACGTCTGCAGCAGGACAGTGTGTTAGATTTACTAATAATAATAGGATAGTTAGGAGAGGCAGCTCTTAAGTTGAGACCCCCACCAAGTAGATTTAGTGTAATCCTTAATTCTTTCTTTTTTCCATGCAGGTTGAAAGAGAGGGTGAAAGTGTTTGTTTATAGTGTCTGCTATTTTAATTGTTCAGGTTTTTTCAGGTTTTGTGCGACCTCGCACGTTATTTATTTTGCTGTGTTATTGATTTTGTTGTTTAATAAACTATAAAATGTACACTGGATCAGTTTCTCTATAACTATACTGTACGTATATGATTGTCTGTATAGTTGTGTCTGTGGACTTTAGTGAAACCTTATCTCCTTTATGGTAGTCAGAGGTGGTGAGTCAATAGCTCTTAACTAAGTCACGAGTGGAGAGGGAGAGTCAATCTCGGTTCTCACCCTCGAAGCTATAAGTCTCATCTTCCACATTCACTGTCATTTCTCATAAAAAATCTATCTTCTCAGACTTTTTTTTACTAGTGTCTTGTCTCTGTACGCAGACAAACTCTAAACTTAAATCCACTTCGTGACAATTGTGGTAAAAGAGGTTAATGGTGTTATTAATTAAGGGTAAACAGAGTGAGGTCAAGCTGTGTAAGTTCCCTGAGTCTAATTGTTGATGATGATGATTCTCAGAGTCCCTATCCGCCACCTCTCAGATCTCACTCTGTGTAACATGGGCTCTGTGATGTTGTGTGGCTGAGTGTGTCTAGGGTAATGTATTTAATATAAGGACGAAATAAAGTGTAAACAGAATTGTAACTCAATAATATTAAAGTGAGTAAGACTTTTGTTAAAGTTTAGGTAATTATATTACAATTTAATGTCCCTGTACCTCAATTTCTTTTGGACAGGGATTGTCAAACTCAATCAATTTGTTTATATACACTATTTAAAATAAATAACTGGAACTCTGTCCAAGTATCTTGTTTTTATGAATAAAGATTACTGTAAGAATTCCACCCACTGATCTGTCTATCTGCTTGTACGTATCACTGTTAATATGTTGGACAGATTGTCTTCTTCATCATATCACGGTGAGTTTATTATTTATTATTATACTTATGGTTGTGGTGGAATAATTTGATGTTACACTCTCAGTGCCAGTCTAACGGACTTAACTTATAAAACTGGTGACAGCTGTTGGCCCTTGGGTTCTCATATGCATTCAACTGGCTTTAGAGCTGAAGAAATGGGGTAGCTGCGGCAACAAGGCTGAGCGTTCCTCCCAAACTTTCTTCCCTCACCCGGTTTCCTGCCACCAATAGGTATGCTGGTATATGACCTGTAATGAGAGGAAAATGCCCTCCCCATATAGATCTCATCTAATATTTAATTCCACACACAAACACGGTGACAACTCACCCTGATCAGCTATGTGTGCCGATCATTGCACCAATCTGTATCTTCCATTGTTTAACACAACTGCTGTGTAAACATTCTTCTTCAGTGATAGTACATAGCTCTTGTTTCCTCCTCCAAGAAGTCTCTTCCATACAATAGATAGGGCTGTACAATACATAGCTTGTGATCCATTAATATCTCTTTACAACATCCTATACAGGGCTTGTCATTCCTACAATAGATAGGGAGTGCTTAACCTAGCACTGAAACCTGTGGATACATTCTTTCTAACATTCTCTACATGATTTTACATAATATTTAAACATTTATGGCACTGCAAAGGCCAATATCTCTTCTGGGTTACTGCATTGGCATGCGCAAAATTTGTAAGCCACTAGCAAATATTTTATGCCTTTCTTTCACTCCGAAAGACTGCATTCCTATTTTGGCTATCGTAACACAAATTGTGGCCTGCATTTTAATTAAATCAATACAAATACTTATTGTGCCTTACCCTCAAACAAGAATATCACATATCATAAGCTTGACTTTGGCAGTTAATGGGTTCTACCACTGCTTTAAGTGTCCAGACGGTGAAAGCTTTGGTCACACAGGCTCTACCGCTGATGTCAGCTTTAGATAGTTTTAATTTCAAATGGCGGTTGTTGCCAGCGAAATGTTAATTTTATTGCCCCAAGCTACTCTATGCCTTGACCAATCAGAACGCGTGTCAAGAAAGTTCTAACTTTTCTCACGCAACCAAATTGAGCAGTTGATAAGTGTGTTTGTTCGTCTGTCTCAATTTTTATTTATACAATATCTTTGTTATTAATGGGTCAATTTTTAATATTAAAAGTGATTATTAAAAGGACAACTGTCCTCTATCTTCCTATATTGGTTTCCTTTACCCATTTATCCCCGTTTTCATCTTGGTAATTTTTTTCTAATTTATAGTGCTCTGTTCACTGAACTAAAATATTAATAAAATAATTTTCTAAGGCCAGATAATTTATTATAAGGGAAAATTTTATGATATATATTAACCAATATTAGCGCTACCTTTCAAGACATCCCTGTTATTTATAAAGAAATAAATTATCTAAGTTTCTTTTCAAACGCACAAGTTAGGCTTGATTTCCATTGTAATCCACCTTCTCTCTCCCCTATAAAATGAGGTAACAAGTTGGTTCATGGCCAAGCTTTACGGATTTCGTCATAAATATTGGGAAGGGTCGAGCGTGTGCGTGTGTTTGGGGGAAAGAAGGGGGGGGGGGGTAGTATTTTTACGCTTGGCGTTAGAAAATTCAAATTCTTTATTTAAATGTTAGCGGTTTGATTTGACGATGGCCTTGAGACCAAGGTCAAACGTGGAATTTATTTATAGATTTTTTTCTGTAATAGTGGAAAATTCAAATTATTTTGTCCAATTTTTAGCGGTAAGTTTGACTTTGCCCTTGGCAATTTTTCAAATATAGTAGTAGTGGTTTATGGGTTGTGAATTTACGTTACTAGATTTTTTAGTCGGGGAAATTTGAGCGGGGTGTTACATGGAGTTACTTTACTACACATCTCCCCTGTTAAAAAGCCTGCACCACTAGTGCAGCTTTATTTTCTGTGTTACAATCTCGATCAAATTAACTCAACTGGGCTTTATGAGGATCCGGGGTTTCTGCAGGTGGGTGCCTACTCAAGAAATCTGCCCCAACGTTCTGCGAACCCGGAATATACTCAATGGTAAACGAGTAAGGTTGGATGAGCAGAGACCACCTTAACAAACGTGCATTTCTATGTTTTGCCTGGGCCAGAAAAACCAGTGGCTGATGGTCGCTTTGGACCACAAAATGTCTACCATACAGATAGATCTGGAATTTCTTTATCGCCCAGACTAAAGCCAAACATTCTTTTTCTGCAGTTGAGTAGTTTTGTTCTGCTCTGTTTAATTTACGGCTGGCATACGCAACTGGGTTCAATTCTCCGTCTGGTGAAGAGGACCTTTGCAATAATGTGGCTCCCAATCCCACATTACTCGCATCCGTTCTCACCACGAATTCCTGACTCAAATCAGGTAATTTCAATATGTGCTTACTGGTGAGTTTTTGCTTTAACTCATTGTATGCCAGCTCACATTCTGTAGACCATTCTATTTTATCTGGTTTCCCTTTACGAGTTAAATCTGTCAGAGGAGCACACACAGATTAAAAATTTTAAATATATTTTTGGTAAAACCCACAAAGTGAGACGAAGGATCTCAATTCCTTCTTAGTCTGGGGTCTGAGTGCTCTCTGCAATTTCTCCAGGTTCTTAGGGTCATGGGTCATGCTACCCTGATGTACAGTATGTCCCAAGAATTCCAATTCCTTGCATCCTTGTTGGTCTAGCAGTTAAGTTTGCCTCTCTGAGTCTATCAAATAGCATATTCAAAGGTTTACGTGTTCTTCAAAGGTTTCCGTAGCGATGAGGATATCATCCATGAAATTTGTAATACATGGGTTTTTCAGGGGATCCAATAGTTTTCTCATCTATCTAGAGAACACACTAGGAGCGTTTTTCAACCCAAACGGTAACATATTGACTTCATAGTGCCCTTCCGAGGTGCTAAAAGCTAGATAAGGTCGAATCTCAGGCTTCACTGGAATCTGGTAATATCCCTTACTGAGATCTACTTTTGAGAAATATTTTGCCTTATTCAACCTGGCAAATAGTTGGTTAGTATCAGGTAATGGATCCACCTGACTTTCTGTGACAGCATTCAGTTTCCTGTAATCTATGCACAGTCTATGTTCACCAGAGGGTTTCCTCAACAATACCACACTGGAGCTATAAGGAGATTCACTGTGAGAAATAATCCCTTCTTGTAACAGATAATCTATCTCCTCTTTTAACGCTTTCTCTTTTGCGAATGGGATAGTATAGGCTCTCATACAGATGGGTGTTGGGTCTAGCAGTTTCATATCATATTCCAACAAGTTAGTGTGCCCCGGTCTGTCCGTTAACACGTCTGTATGACTTTCCAGAACCTTTTGAATCTTCTCCCTCTGCCCTTTTGTCAGATGATTACTTATCTTTACCTGTGCAGGAGTTTCGCATGGTTTTAAGGGATATTCGTAAGAGGTGAGAGGTTCGTTTTTCATCTCAGTAGCTATGGCCAAGGTCATTAGGTGTGCCCCTTCCAAGGTTTTCCTGTCATGGTATTTCTTAAGGAGGTTCACATGATAGACTTTTTCCTTTCCCTTCTTGTCTATCTTATAATTAGTTCTAGATACCCTTTCCAGAACTGTGTATGGACCTTGCCATCCTATCTGAAGTTTGTTGCTACTGCCGGGTAACAGAAGAAGCACCTTCTCTCCCACGGCAAGCTCCCTATCCTTTGCTTTCTTATTATAATATGCAGCATGTTTCTTCCTGGCTTGTCTTAGGTTATCGTTTGCCAATTTCCAGCCAGATTTTAATCGAGTGGTCAGCTCGTTCACATACTGATATGATGAGGTTACAGTCTCTTCTGCCTTCTCATCTGTCCATGTCCTCAATAAGGCTTCCAATTAACTTTTTATGGGCCGGCCAAATAGCAAAGTTGCCGGCGCCATTCCTGTTGAATTATGAGGGACGTGACGGTAAGCAAAGAGGGCAGCGGGTAAGTATTGATCCCATGTATCAGGTTTCTCATTTGCTAACTTTCTCAGGATGGAAATGAGTGTCCCGTTAAATCTTTCCATCTGCCCGTTCCCTTGGGGGTGATACGGACTACAATGAAAGTGCCTGGCTTGGAAGATCCTGAAAACGTCCACAGTTAGCCTCCCCTTGAACTGTGATCCATTACACTGGTATACACACATTTTGGTGCCTTAAATTTTACAGCTGTTCTTGGTTAATTTTGAGTTGCTGATTAAACAAATGTAATCAGATTTTTTCTATCAGCTCTAGTTTTTGAGATAACTAAGAATGACCATATTATTAGGGCAATTGTTATGTACATCCTAGAGTTAGTGGCATTTTGACTTTAGTCTGCATTCATATTATATGTAATTACTGTGCATATATTACCAAAAATGTGATAAAACTTTATCACTAGCACTTGTTTAGTCAACACGCAAAAAGGATCTTTTCGAGGACTTCCTGGAACGTGATATGCTCGGACAGTCACGCTTAAGGGTCCAACAGTAATCTGCCATCATGTGGGCATCCCAAAGTCCCTGGTATCTTTCTTCCATTGTTTTTATATCTTGGTGAAATCTTTCACCTTGCTCCTCACTAAAGTCGCCAAGATTCTCCGGAAATAAATGTAAATGGTTATGGAGGTAGTGCAATTTTATGCTCATGTTGCATCCAAATTCACAAAAACTCGACAGCATGTTTCCAACTAATTCAGAATAATTGTCTGCTTTAAAGTTACCCAGAAAGTTTTGCACAACTAAAACAAATAATGACCAGGCTGTGGGCTCTGTTTTGTTCATGGAATCAATAAAATTTGGATCGTTTATTAACTTTCTAATTTGAGGTCCATCAAAAATTCCAGCTTTAAGTTTGTCTATGCTCAATTCTGGAACCTTTCTGCATAAGTAATTAAAACAGGTACCATCTTTGTTCAGTGCCTTAACAAATTGCTTCATCAAGCCAAGCTTTATATGTAATGGTGGCAGTAGAACTCTTTTTCGATCAATGAGAGGCTTATTGACAATATTTTTTTCTCCAACTTTAATTCATCCCTCAACGGCCACTGTATCTTTTTCCAGTGCATATATTTTGCCCTGATATCCCACAAACATATAAAGCATGGATATTTGGTGAATCCCATTTGCTGGCCAAGCAAGAAGTTCATCATTTTAAGATCTACACACACCATCCAGTTATGTTCTAAATACTTCAATTTTTCCAGAACTGTGCTTATTGTAGCATACTCCTCCTTCATTGTAGTAGAATGAGCAATTGGAATTGAGCCATATTTGTTACCATTGTGTAAGAGAACACCCTTCAAACTTCTTTTAGAGCTGTCAATGAAAAGTCGCCACTTATCTGGTGTATAACTTACACCCATTTTGTTAACAAGACCTCCTACATTAGTACAAAACACAAGGTTGTTTTCTTTACAAAAGAATGGAATAAAACCGTGCTCTCTGCTGCGATAAAATGTAATCTTTGTTTCAGCAGTCTGTAATTTTTTTCTTTCAATCTTGAAGCCAAAGGTTCTGAAGATTCCTTGGAGAGATATAGATCTCGGATTAGATCATTTAGTTCAAGCTGGTCGAAGCGTTGAGCATCTGAAAAATCATCTTCGAAATCACTATCACTGTCACTTGTCGTTCCACATGCCACTGCTGTCTCATCTTCTAGCAGGGATGGTTCTTGGGCTCTCTCCAAACCATTGGAATTCCAAATTTTAAACATTTTCTTTTCCCACAAGTCCACTGTAGCAGGTGTTCAACACATGTTTTGCAAACAATATGAGGAGCCCAAGACTGGTCCTGGTCACCTAGTTTTACTTTAAAGTAAGCAAAGTATGCCTTTTTCACAAAACAGTAATATGCTTCCTATGTTCTTCTTTGAAAGTGTACTCTCCACAAATATAACAAAATAAATATGGTGAAAAAAAACATGCTCTTCTTGAAGATGATGCCATTCTCTGTTAGAAGTGTAATAAAATAAATAGCATACTAACATGCATGCAGTGGCTTAAAATCTAAAAAAGGCAATTCTGGGAAGATTCTTGGAAAACTGAAACTGAGAGTAAACAAGCAGTTTTCTTTTGTAAAGGACTAGACAGCAATAGTTTTTTTACATAGCCTTATATAGAAAATATTGTAATAATACAGGGTGACCCAAAAAAACGGGCCTGCGCACGCACAAAAAGTGCGCGCGCGGGCCCGTTTTTTTTTTTTTGGGTCACCCTGTATTAATGAAATACAAAAATGTGTGTATCTCATAAACTAGAGCTGCTACAGACAAGTAAATGTGATATTTGGACTGAGCGGGCCTCATTTATGTACAATCAAGAGTAAAATGTTTGGCACCAAAAAAAAAAATTTTTTTTTGTAGGGCTGTGTTATCAGTCAAGATCTGGTGGGGGAAAACCTAACCTTGTGAATATTGTAAGTAACGCCTCTGCCACATGTTTGGAATCAATTGATGACATGGCTACTGCCTCTCCCCACATAGAACAAGTGTCCACCAGAGTAAGAATATAACTGTTTCTCCTCTTGGTTCGTGTGAGAGGTCCAACAATATCCACTGCAACTCTCTCGAACGGGGTTCCCATGACTGGCATCTCCCCTAGAGTTACAGGTGCAGTCCAATGTTTTGGAGCTACCGTTTGACATTCTGGGCAGGATTTCACATATCTCTTTATATCCTCTGTTATTCCTGGCCAGAAGTAATGACAAGCTATACGTTGTCCTGTGGCGCTAATCCCCATATGACCACTGAAGGGGATAGCATGTCCTAACTCCATCACCTTTTCCCTATATGAAGTTGGAAGTACAAGCTGTCCATGACCATTTGAACCAGTTCCAGCCTTCCTATACATTAATTTGTTCTTTATATAAAAATCTCCTTTGTTTGGAGGGGTATGGCTTTTTGGGAGTTTCCTGACACACGGCTTTAGTGACCTATCCTCAGCCTCTGCCTTCCTCGTCTCCTCTGGATGAGTATTTATTGGGTTTTCTTCCTCCTTCCTTGACTGTGACCTGGTCTGTACTGCTGCCATGATCACTGGTCTTTTGGGACTTCCCAAAAACACATATCTACACTCCAGTATCAGAGGGTAGATTGGTTCGTTTATCACTGCTGCTCTAATCACTCCTTCCACATAGCGAGTTTTTACATTGATTCTTGCAATGGGAAGTGTCATGGCTGCTACTTCCTTAGTCGCCCCTTGGATCTCCACTGTTTCTGTGGTATATTGATCTGGGTGCACTAGGTGAGAACTCACGACTGGGTCAAAATCCAATCCTGTATCATAAAGGCACCTAATGGTGGCCCCATTGCATACTACGTCTTCACATACATGGGGATTGATGAGGTTCCTGCCGTGTTGTAGGCAGTTCATTCTTTCCTTTGTTCCCTGTTTTTTGGCATGCAGCGTGATGTGGAGGGTTCTTCCTACAGTCTCTTGTATTATGGGTAGTTGAATTACAAAATTTACACCATCTTCCTTCTGGCCTGTAGGGTTTCTTGTCATTTGCGTGAGGGTTTCTATCACTAGGATCATATCTTTGCCTATCATAATTTGGTTTAAACCTAGGGCCTTGTTCTCTATTGTCAAGCTTAGTCTGAGTATGTGGGGTTTTATTATCTACTGGTTTCTTTTTAATGCCAGCTACTTCTGACTGGGCTGCCTGATATCTCTCAGCAACATTGAGAATCTCCCCCAATCTCTCTGCACCTTGTTCCTTGAGAAATTTTCTCAAATCTGGAGCCATGGACTCTCTTAACTGCTCCATAATAATCATTTCCTTCAAATCTTGGGTTTTCCCCAGAGCAGTCCATTTCTCCAAATAAGTTTCTAGTCGGGCAGATAATTGTTGGTATGTCTCCCCAGACAATAGCTTAGCATTTCTAAATTTCTTCCTATAGAATTCACTGTTCTTCTCATATATGACTAAGAGAGCTTGTTTTAGAATATCATAATCTTCTTGCTCTTCTCTGTTCAATTTGGAGAAGACTTCATAAGATGTACCCCTAAGTCCTTGTGATAATTTTAAACTCCACTTCTCCCTTTCTAACCCATAATTAGTAGCTAGTCTTTCGTATCTATTTAGGAATGACTCAATGTCAACCTCTTTCTCCACAAAAGGATCTAAGTGAAAGTTCATGGCTGAATAAGAGGCCCCCTGACTTGCACTAGTATCAGAGGTAGATGGGCTACTTCCATTTTCTGGAACATGTCCTTGAAGTTCCAGTTCTTTTAGTCTTAATTCCTGTTCCCTTTGCAATCTTTTGTCCTCTGTCTCCCTTTGCAATCTCTTTTCTTCTCTCTTTTCCTCTGCCTCCCTTTGCAATCTCTTTTCTTCTGCCTTCCTTTGCAATCTCATTTCCTCTAACTGTAACCTTTTTACTTCAGCCTCCCTATCAGCCTCTAATTTCTTAGCCTCTCTATCAGCCTCTATTTGTAATCTCTTATCTTCTGCTAATCTCCTATCTTCCCTTTCAATAAACTTATCACATTCTGAAGTCACATACTGAATCAGAAGGTTTCCTTCCATGCCAAGTTCTTTCACGGTCTGTACAGTGGAAGATCTGAATTTAGCTAAGTCTGCCATCCTTTCTTTCAATACAAATTTGTCAATAATATATTTTAAATTAACAAACTATCTAACTATTTAATAAAGGCACTGACAGTTCATCAAATTCCACCAATTATTACTTTTCTTATTTATTTATTTATTTATAGAGCCCCAGGGTCTGGTGTTAACTTAATCCGGACAGGACCCCAATATGTGGTATTTTTACGCTTGGCGTTAGAAAATTCAAATTCTTTAATTAAATGTTAGCGGTTTGATTTGACGATGGCCTTGAGACCAAGGTCAAACATGGAATTTATTTATAGATTTTTTTCTGTAATAGTGGAAAATTCAAATTATGTTGTCCAAATTTTAGCGGTAAGTTTGACCTTACCCTTGGCAATTTTTCAAATTTAGTAGTAGGGGTTTATAGGTTGTGAATTTACGTTACTAGATTTTTGAACCTTCCATTATGGACTCCAGTAAGGTGTTATGTCTTTTTACATGGCCAAAATATTTTAGCTGTCTAATTTTGATCTCCTTCATTGATTCGCTTTTCATTCCTAGGTTTTCTAGGACCTCGTTATTTGTTTTTTTTTCTCTCTTTCCACAAGACGTGCCCCACTCTTCTATATAACCACATCTGAAAGGCATCAATTCTTTCTTCAAATTGCTTTTTCATTGTCCATGTTTCTATACGATACGATAATGAGGAATGTTTTTAGTATTTGATTATTCTCAGTTTAAATTTGTGAGTTGGTTATTTATTTGTTAGTATCTATCTCAATGTTGTTGAATGTAGCTTTCGCAGTTCTTATTATCTTCTTGCTTCCTGTTTCGTATCTACTATCTTCTGTTATTACATGACCAACATATGAGAAACTCTAATCACAGAGATGTGCATTTTTCATTGTGATATTCAGCTCTCCGGGTTATGAAGAAAGTATGCTGATTTTTCGCAGCTTACTTGAATAACTAATCCACATGTTTCATCATTAAGAAGTCCACTTATAAATTTAGTCCACATTTTTAAATGCACGACTATCACCTTTTTTCTACCACTGTCACATTTTCTCTACCACGATAAAGCGGTGAGAAGCAACTGAGGGATGAGCTTTGCCCTCTGTGACGATACCTTACTTACTTAGTCGTTCCCCTTCTACCGTGAGGTGTAGAGGTTTGGAAGAGAGAATGCCAGACTATCCTATCGGCTGTCTTCCTCCTGGCCTGGTTCCATTCTAGTCCGCGGTCCTTCAAAGATTGTCTAATGTTGTCCTCTCAGCGGACTCTGGGTCGTCCTCGGGGTCTGGATCCTTGGCTCTTTGTTTCCCATGCTTGTCGTGGTATCCGATCTTCTCCCATTCTGCAGACATGGCCAAACCATCTTAATTGGGACTGTTCTACTTGGGTCTGCAGGGGGTAGGATTAAGGCCTTGACGTATCGTCTGGTTGCGTACCATGTCTCTTCTTGTTACTTCAACCACCTTCCTCAGATACCTCATTTCTGAGGTTTGGATCTGGCTTTTATGGGTTGTAGTCATTGCCCATGACTCGCATCCATATGTCAAGACTGGGACATAGGTGGAGCAGTATACAGCCATCTTCGTTTTCTTACCAACCTCTTTCTTGCTGAGGAATCCTCGATTTATGGCCTGAAAAAGTCTCCCAGCTGCTGCTTTTCGAGTGCCAACTCTTTTTTGATGCCTCCCTTTCGGTCTATAATAGCTCCGAGGTATTTAAAGTGGTCGACCTGCTCCAGGACCTATTCTCCCAGCTTAATCTGATGTCTTCTTTCTTCTCGTGATATCACCATGGATTTTGTTTTAGAGCTGCTTATGACCATCCCTCTCTTCTCCAGCTCTTCCTTCCAGACTTGCAGGTTGGATTGGAGATGTGCCTCTGATTTAGCAATCAGGGCAACATTATCAGCAAAATCCAGCTCCAAAATATAGACCTGTCTCATCTTCCAGTACCCCACTGAATACTTTCTTGTTCTCTCCTTACATGCCTTAATGACATCGTCCATTAGGAGTATGAAGAGGTAAGGTGATAGGATATCACCTTGTCTTACACCAGTGGTGGTCCTGAACTCTTCTGACTTATGGTTTGCTGTCCTCACATAATTTCTGCAAGACTTGTAGAAGCTCTGTATAGCATGAATCAGAGGTGCTGGAATATTCTTCCTTGCCAAACAGTCCCAAAGTTTGCTCCAGGGGACCCTGTCAAACGCCCTTTCCAGATCTATGAAACAAAGATGCATCTCACTCTTATACTCAAGGGCCTTTTCACTCAGCTATCTGAGTGTGAAGATTAGGTCTTGAGTACTTCGGTTTGCTCGGAATCCGCACTGGACCTCATCCAATTGTGGCTCAGCTAGGCGTCGGAGTCTCTGCTCTAGGATTCTAGAGTAGATTTTACCAGGGACACTGAGAAGGGATATGCCTCTATGGTTTCCACACTGTCGATTGTCACCCTTTTTGAAAATTGGTGTTATGATGGCAATCTCCCAATCCTTTGGTATGGTCTTGTTGTACCACGCTGCCTGTGACGATACCACCGCTTGTTTTCTCTCACAAACATTTCCTAGATGAGTAGACACGAAAAATGTTCTATACATCCCAGATACAAACACATCTAGACTATTGTTCCACAATTTGGGATGGCTGCACCATGTCCAACACTAAAAGACTCTATTCATTACAAAAACGTGCAGTGCGCCTAATTTCAGACAAAAACCTCACACAGTGTGTAGACGCATATACATATCTTAACATAATACCACTAAGAAAGCGCCTTCTCTTCAACAAAGCCAAATTTATTCACAAAATCCTGTCACAGAATGCTCCAACGTATCTGTGGCC
This sequence comes from Oreohelix idahoensis, assembly GCA_024509875.1. Classification (NCBI taxonomy): domain Eukaryota; kingdom Metazoa; phylum Mollusca; class Gastropoda; order Stylommatophora; family Oreohelicidae; genus Oreohelix; species Oreohelix idahoensis. Next base: position 226,477 of record JAMPIV010013306.1, read on the forward strand.
TATTTTCAAATACAGCGGAAGACGCAGTCAACGCTTAAATAAATTACACATGCCCAAGCCTAGGCTCGACTTATTTAAGAAAAGTTTAGCTTTTTCTGCTGCTCATCTGTGGAATACTCTTCCACACGACTTAAAAAATACTCTTAGTCCATATTCATTCAATCACAGACTTTTCAAATACATCATGAGTGCAGATTATATGCCACCCTAATTTCGTTATGTTCTTAAATAATTACATAACATCATATGTAGGTTTTAAAGATAATTTTGTCCTGTTTAATATTAATTATGATAAGGTACTGTAAATCTGTGTAACTGTTATTGTACTGTTACAATGTTGGTATTTTATTTTATTTTGTTATTTTATTAATTAAGTAATATTTAGGATACACGAGAGAATAAATGGATTCAGTATGGAAGATGAGAGAAAGGAAGGGCAGAATGTTAGACGGGCCTGCGTGCCCAATTCTAAACCCTTTGAAAATAAAGTTCGTTCGTTCGTTCGTTCGTTCACTGTCACCTGCCCACTACTACCGATTATGGATGAGAAGTAACTGAGCGATGCACTTTGCCCTCTGTGACGGTACCACCGCCTGTGTTCTCCCACTGTTACCTGCCCACTACCGATTACACAGCCCTACAAAAAAAAACAAAAAAAAATTTTTGGTGCCAAACATTTTACTCTTGATTGTACATAAATGAGGCCTGCTCAATTCAAATATCACATTTACTTGTCTGTAGCAGCTCTAGTTTTTGAGATACAGAAATTTTTGTATTTCATTAATACAGGGTGACACCCCAAAAAAAAAAAACGGGCGGCCCGCGCGCACAAATAGTGCGCGCGCGGGCCCGTTTTTTTTTTGTGGGTCACCCTGTATTATTACAATATTTTCTATATAAGGCTATGTAAAAAAAACTATTGCTGTCTAGTCCTTTACAAAAGAAAACTGCTTGTTTACTCTCAGTTTCAGTTTTCCAAGAATCTTCCCAGAATTGCCTTTTTTTAGATTTTAAGCCACTGCATGCATGTTAGTATGCTACTTATTTTATTACACTTCTAACAGAGAATGGCATCATCTTCAAGAAGAACATAGGAAGCATATTACTGTTTTTGTGAAAAAGGCATACTTTGCTTACTTTAAAGTAAAACTAGGTGACCAGAACAAGTCTTGGGCTCCTCATATTGTTTGCAAAACATGTGTTGAACACCTGCGACAGTGGACTTGTGGGAAAAGAAAATGTTTAAAATTTGGCATTCCAATGGTTTGGAGAGAGCCCAAGAACCACTATGATGACTGTTATTTCTGTGTTGTGAATATTAAGGGAATTAATGGAAAAAATCACAAAAAGTGGAAATATCCAGATTTAGATTCTGCTAGGCAACCTGTTCCACACGGAGATGACATACCAATTCCAACTTTCAGTCAGATTTCGGATTCCCTGCTAGAAGATGAGACAGCAGTGGCATGTGGAACGACAAGTGACAGTGATAGTGATTTCGAAGATGATTTTTCAGATGCTCAACGCTTCGACCAGCTTGAACTAAATGATCTAATCCGAGATCTATATCTCTCCAAGGAATCTTCAGAACTTTTGGCTTCAAGATTGAAAGAAAAAAATTACAGACTGCTGAAACAAAGGTTACATTTTATCGCAGCAGAGAGCAAGGTTTTATTCCATTCTTTTGTAAAGAAAACAACCTTGTGTTTTGTACTAATGTAGGAGGTCTTGTTAACAAAATGGGTGTAAGTTATACACCAGATGAGTGGCGACGTTTCATTGACAGCTCTAAAAGAAGTTTGAAGGGTGTTCTCTTACACAATGGTAACAAATATGGCTCAATTCCAATTGCTCATTCTACTACAATGAAGGAGGAGTATGCTACAATAAGCACAGTTCTGGAAAAATTGAAGTATTTAGAACATAACTGGATGGTGTGTGTAGATCTTAAAATGATGAACTTCTTGCTTGACCAGCAAATGGGATTCACCAAATATCCATGCTTTATATGTTTGTAGGATAGCAGGGCAAAAGATATGCACTGGACAAAGAAACAGTGGCCGTTGAGGGATGAATTTAAAGTTGGAGAAAAAAATATTGTCAATAAGCCTCTCATTGATCGAAAAAGAGTTCTATTGCCACCATTACATATAAAGCTTGGCTTGGTGAAGCAGTTTGTTAAGGCACTGAACAAAGATGGTACCTGTTTTAATTACTTATGCAGAAAGTTTCCAGAATTGAGCATAGACAAACTTAAAGCTGGAATTTTTGATGGACCTCAAATTAGAAAGTTAATAAACGATCCAAATTTTATTGATTCCATGAACAAAACAGAGTCCACAGCCTGGTCATCATTTGTTTTAGTTGTGCAAAACTTTCTGGGTAACTTTAAAGCAGACAATTATTCTGAATTAGTTGGAAACATGCTGTCGAGTTTTTGTGAACTTGGATGCAACATGAGCATAAAATTGCACTACCTCCATAACCATTTACATTTATTTCCGGAGAATCTTGGCGACTTTAGTGAGGAGCAAGGTGAAAGATTTCACCAAGATATAAAAACAATGGAAGAAAGATACCAGGGACTTTGGGATGCCCACATGATGGCAGATTACTGTTGGACCCTTAAGCGTGACTGTCCGGGCATATCACATTCCAGGAAGTCCTCGAAAAGATCTTTTTTGCGTGTTGACTAAACAAGTGCTAGTGATAAAGTTTTATCACATTTTTGGTAATATATGCACAGTAATTACATATAATATGAATGCAGACTAAAGTCAAAATGCCACTGATAGCACCTAACTCTAGGATTGTACATAACAATTGCCCTACTAATATGGTCATTCTTAGTTATCTCAAAAACTAGAGCTGATAGAAAAAATCTGATTACATTTGTGGAATCAGCAACCCAAAATACCCACGAACGGCTATAAAACTTAAGGCACCAAAATGTGTGTATACCAGTGTTATGGATGAGAAGTAACTGAGCGATGAACTTTGCCCCCTGTGACCATACCACCGTCTTGTTCTCACGCTGTTACATGCCCACTACTACGATTATGGATGAGAAGTAACTGAGCGATGCACTCTGCCCTCTGACGGTACCACCGCCTGTGTTCGCCCACTGTTACCTGCCCATTACTGATTATGGATGAGAAGTAACTGAGCGATGAACTTTGCACCCTGTGACGGTACCACCGCCTGTAGTCTCCAACTGTCATCTGCCGACTACCATGATTATAGATGAGAAGTAACGGAGCGACACCAGAGCTGTACTTACATATTAACATAACATATGATAAATGCCCCGTGTAATTCCCCGGGGGTCTCTAAGAAGGCACATAAAGAGTAAGACTACTGATCACGCTGGCAAGTTATAAGAGGCGATTAGTAAAAGGTCGTGTATGGGTCTGGCAATCTCAAAATGTAAAACAAAGTTCTACAGAAACTACAGCTGCAAGGGCACATGAATGTTTTAGAGCAGGCCTTCTGCAAAGGAGCCGAATGCAGATGTGGCTTCAGGCTCTTTAAGTAGCAAAGAAGGGAAGTTATGATTATATGATACATGTAAGAGAAACTTTTACAGAGATGCTATTGTTCAGTGCATTTATTGTGCCATCAAGCCACACAAAACATTAGACTATCCATGAGAAAGTGATATAGCTCATTCTTCATTTTTTTCTTCCCTGCACAGAACACTGCCATATAGTCATTTATCGTCAGCAAACCAGGTACTCACACGAGAAGAGTGCTTGGATAAACAAACATGAGACAGCTGATCAATTTATTGACAAGTTTCGCGCGTATATGAGAGGATCAATGAGCTATCCAGAGGTTGCCATGAGATATATTTAAAAATAAAATAATAACAAAAACAAAGTGCAATAAACTTTAGAAATCAAATCTAGTCGTACTAAAGAGTTCTGAGATACTGAGATCCGAAGGGGTGCAAAGAAATGAAGAGCCAGGTGGAACGAGATAATACAACAAAAGTTTAAAAAAAAAAAATTGACATAAAACGTCCCAGACAAATGGACACAATTTAAAAAAAAAAAAAAAAAAAATTTGTCTCGTTTTGACGGGACGTGCTTCTTTCACTTTAAATACAAGGTCCGTTGGTTATATTACCGTACGCAAAATATGAAAGACCCTGTGGTCTGGTATAACGGTAACATTATCTTATAACTGGACAAGAATATGACTGCTTTCATTATCTTCTTCTTCTGCGTTCGTCCTGAGAAGGACGTTTGTTACTTTGTGTCGCCGTTTACAGCAAAGCTGCGATATTTGCGTCTTTCGGCTCGACACATCCGACCTCAGCATGGCATTTTTGGGACCGGGTTAACCTTCCCTCTTCGATTCCTACTCTCACAGCCAGACTGCAGTGTTGCAGCCTGTTTCCAGGATCACCATTTGGAGGTGGAGTAGGGTCTTGGTCAGCTCTGGTTCGCTGACCCTGACGCATGCAGTCAAAGTAGCTTTCATTATAAACTTCTTCTTTTACTTTTTCTCCTTATTGAATATACAACCACAACTGCTGCTGGGCCCCTTGTAGGAAGCCTTAATCAAAGCCTGTATGAGCTCTTGCAGAGGTAGTTTCTGTATCAATTTGTTTTACATGCTGAGTTTGCCAGACCCATGGCAGTATTATATACTGCTCAAAAAAAGTTAAAGGCCACTTTCAATTTTTAGGTCATTTCAACTATGCTGTTTTTTTAAAAACCTGAACACTCAGTCAAAAAAGTTTTGCTGCATTTTGTTGCATGCTTGAACAATGTTTGTTAATCTGACAATAAATCAAATCTGTGTTACGTGTGTGTACCTCCAAGGTCAATCAAATGTACGTGGTGGAAAGGGAAATAATGCATGTTTGAAAAAGCTTCCTATGGCAAAGCCTGTTGATAACATTGCTGAAATTTGCTTTTCACGTGCAAGTCGTGACTATAGTGAACACATTTCACCCACTTTTCGGAAGGAACGGGCAATGGGTATGTTTGTAACATTGTTATAATGCAACCGGCAGTGTCGCAGAACAACGCAGGTCAGGACATCCAAGGTCTACCACAAGACGGCAAGACACGCTGAGCCATGGCTAAAATGGTAAATGTTACAAGCATACCCATTGCCCGTTCCTTCCGAAACGTGGGTGACATGTGTTCACTATAGTCACGACTTGCACATGGAAAGCAAATTTCAGCAATGTTATCAACAGGCTTTGCCATAGGAAGCTTTTTCAAACATGCATTATTTCCCTTTCCACCACGTACATTTGATTGACTTTGAAGGTACACACACGTAACGCAGATTTGATTTATTGTCAGATTAACAAACATTGTTTAAGCATGCAACAAAATGCAGCAAAACTTTTTTGACTAAGTGTTCAGGTTTTAAAAAAAACAGCTTAGTTGAAATGACCTAAAAATTGAAAGTGGCCTTTAACTTTTTTTGAGCAGTATATTTAGTTGCCTCTTATGAAATGCATGAGGGACCATTAGTCCTGTTCAGAATTTGTTTCCTCAGAGTCCGACTGGGAACTACGCTGCTAAACTAATTAGGGCCTGTCACTGGTTGACTCCCCTTTGCTCTGCAGTGATGGTCCAGCAATGGCAAAAACCTAGAGTATCTAATGTGGGTCTTCAAAGGTATCTCTATCGCCTCAAGATATCCCACACGAATGAATGCCCTTGTGGAACTGATATCCAGACTCCAGAACACATTCTCCAGAACTGTCCAACCCATGATAAATTGCGACGTGCGACCTGGCCAAAAGGTGATGAGCTCCAGCAGAAGCTATGGGGCTGCCGCGCCGACCTGGAAAAGACTGTGGACTTCGTCCTGGCGACAGGCCTGCAGATTTAGCATGACTACAAACCGAACGCAGAAGAAGAAGAAAGGTATCTACTTTCGCATAAGATTACTCTTGGCAGAGATGCAAATACTCGTAGAATGATGATGATGCTTCTACCTTGAGGGAGTGTTCACAAGATATTCAGAAATCAAGATCAATGCTGAAAGTGTCTTAGCACAGTTAACTTATTATCTGCCCGACAACTTTTGTGAAGAGATATATTGTATGATATAGCTCGTTCACTCACTCAACTCATTGAATTCAGTGAAATCTTAATTTAGTAGCTCTGTTTTAAGTGTATTTAAGGTGACTGAGACATACGGCTGCAGTACACTCAAAAGGATTAAATCAACTATAAATTGGTATATATACAAATAACAAATTTAACAATTGTAGAGTACACTTTACTGTAGAGTATCTGTGTTGTAGATGTCTTGGCCACTACTGTAGAATAAACGTGTTGTTGTGTATTGGCCACTGTTGAATGTCTGGATGCGGATGTTATGTTTTTGGGTCATGCACTGACCATTACTGAAGAAAGTCTTCTTCAGTTACCTCTGCATCATCGAATGAACCTGTCATGTAGACAATGAGTGGGAGTGTCAAGTAACGCGAATGGTGTAGTAGTTCGGTGTAACAGACCACTTGATAACACTGACAAACAACATTTTTCTTTCTTATATAAGAATAAGTGTTCTTAGGTCAGTTTCTTGCGCTGATTTCAAATCTGAAATCCGTTTATCTCTATCACATCGGGTTCTTAAGATATTTGTGAATAAATATATTTTTAGGAAACCGTTATTTGCTCCGTTTCATTTTTACTATATAACTTATTAAAAATTAATAAAATGCAAAATAATTCTACTTTTTATACTGCTAAAAGATGCATGACATATGTTACGCTATTTTTCAAATAGTTACTGTATTTTGAAATAATTCTGAGCGAATATGGCTTCTAGAAGTTGTAGAAATTTGGCTGATCTGTTCTGTTACGTGTGCGGATATTTTACCGATCGTGTTCACCAGAAAAACTTTACACCATTACTAAAGAAAGCATACGAACATTATTTCGATTCGAAAGTTGATGATGCAAATAAATCTTGGAAGCCAAATGCAGTTTGTTCGACTTGTGCAAATACATTGGCAGGTTGGTTACGAAAATCGCCGAAGCATAAGTCGATGCCTTTTGGAGTGCCAGTAATATGGCGTGAACCGACAAATCACGCTACTGATTGTTACTTCTGCTTGACAAATATCCATGGTTTCACTTTTAAAACTAGAAAGTCTGTGGTTTATCCAAATATTGAATCGGTTTCGAAACCAGTGCCTCATGATCCAATCACATGTCCGATCCCATTTCCACCATAACAGTATCCGTTGGACGTGAATGAAACATCAGAAAGTGATAGTTTACCTGCTTTGGAAACTAATTCTGACTCGGATTATATACCGGTGAATGATGGTGTTAACTTAATTAACCATTCAGAACTTTCAGATCTAATACGTGATCTCGCTCTTACCAAAGGACAAGCGGAATTACTCGGTTCGCGACTCAAAGAATGGAATCTTTTAGCGCCCAATACTCCGATATCTAAATTTCGTCATAAACACAGAGAACTTGTTCAATACTTTGAGATGGATGATGGCATTTGCTATTGCAAAGATGTAAACGGTCTAATGGTGCACCTCGGTCATGAGCACATAGTCAACGAATGGTGACTTTTCATCGACTCTTCCAAGACTAGTCTAAAAGCCGTGTTATTGCATAACGGAAATTTATTTTCATCAATTCCAGTCGCCTACTCTGTTCATATGAAAGAAACTTATGACAATATGGCTATACTTTTGGCAAAAATAAAGTACAATGACTACCAATGGCGGATTTGTGGAGACCTAAATTTCATTGCAATTCTCACGGGCATGCAGACTGGGTATACTAAATTTTGTTGCTTCCTATGTGAATGGGCCAGCCGCAACAGACAGGAACATTATGCAAGAAAGGTGTGGCCTATCAGGGATCGTATGCAGCTCGAGCATAAAAAGTTGCATCATTTTAATAGACAAACAATTCGAGAACTTGTTACATGGTAGTGAACTTCGCGCATGGATGGCATTCAAATCGATCGTCGATAACTTTCTGGGAAATCACAAATCTGTCGACTATGTGCATATTGTTAAGCAGTGCATAGATGCATACAGAATTATGGGCTGTAACATGTCCCTCAAAATCCATTTGCTCGATTCGCATCTTGACTTTTTCCCTGACAACCTTGGTGAAGTCAGCAATGAACATGGAGAACGATTCCATCAAGATATCGCCGTAATGGAGTCACGCTATCAAGGACGGTGGAGTGTGACCATGCTTGCCGATTATTGTTGGATGCTTCATCGCAATGTACCACATGCCATTCACCGACGAAAGTCGACTGCAAAGAAATTCAAGCCTACATAACTGTTACACGTCTTGTATGAATGATGTTGTAATACTGTATGCGTTGTTAAAAAACTTCAATTGCGTATTTCTAGAGATCCCGACCTGATAGAGAAAAACGGTTTGCAGATTTAAAAACAGCGCATTAAAATTGACTAGAAAAACATAGAAATGTTAGAGAAAGAAAAAAAAATTTTTTTTTGTTAGTGAGTGTAATAACTCTCACACACTCTCATGTAATGCAATGACGACTAGAACTGCCTCTGACATTTCAATAGTTTAATGAAGGCACGCAAACTGGACAGCACGGATACAGTCATGGATACATGTTGACATCAATTCATTGGTTATTTGAATCGTGGATGATACATTCATGTAGTAGTGAAATATCATTCAACCCAAGGTAGCATTCACTGTTCTAGTAACTAATCGCCGTATCCTCTACTGACTGAACGCGTCAATGAGGATCGGTAAACGTACAAAAGTCATTGGTCGAACTTTCATTTCATGGCTAAGTTCTTAAGCTGAAATGTGTCCAATGTTTGTATAATAATCATAAACCACGATAGTGGGTTTTTACCTCATAACAAGATCTCGATACCACTGCCCGATAGTAGGATACATAATCTGTTCTCTTGACAGTGATCAAAAATATGATGACAGGAATATAACATGGCCGCCTTCCTGAGTTGTCGCTCACTCACTCGTAGGAAGGTAGATATCAGCCAGAGTTAATTTATAATGTGCATATAAATAATTTCATAACGTTTTCCATACAGCTCTACAGTAATCAAGTTAATTCACGTAGACATAACTGCTGTAGGAAAGCCTGTCATCTTCGTCGATACAAAACACGACCCTAGCGATACGAAGCACAATGTTCCATCTAGGTCTAATCGACTCGAGATCATCAAAAATAGGGTCTGGCATAACTGAAGTCCGAATCACACATATGCGGAGGATCTCTGACAAATAGACTCTTGCAGAGACATAAACTTCTCCTGGAAAAACATCTATGAATCACTGTTAAACCTTAAACAGTGCCAGCCCTGGAAAAAGCACTCAGCCATCTTGGCGACATTATCGGAACTCTTCACAACCCAGAAGGACTACGAAAACCTGCGCTAGATTCCGGTAGAAAGAATATAGTCCGACCTGAACATACAAAGGTATACAATATACGACTGAATCTTCTTTCACTAGACAAGTAGTACACATGAATTCAGGCCATAAACATAACAAGCAAAATTAATCTATTTTCTGGCCCGAACAAATAAGAACGGACATGAATTCAATATCCATGCGCCGAATCAATATCAAGAACGATCACTCATATAATCAAAAGTGTAAATCAATCATGAATTATCTAGCTTTACCAGAGGAAGCATTTTCATACACAAATGAATGCAAATATATATTTTCCATTTTCCATATTCAAAAAATAGCCATCAATATAATCGTCAAAAATAGGACTTTTTGTAATATGTGCGTTCACTTAAGGTTTAAAAATAGGCCTCCAGTAAGTTTGCACGCAACATGTTTGGTTCTTTTTGCAAGTTATACCATTCATCTTACACTATCTCCTCAAAGGGAAAAAAAACAAAAAATGGTAATACGAAGTTGATTTTTTTTAAAAGGGAAATACATGTCTAGGACAGCAACATTATAACCTACACAATAGTATCGAAAGCTCAGTTGTAACGCACTATAGTATCAATGAGAAACGAAACAATTGCGCAAGATGATAAGCATTGAAACCTCCCTGAAATATATTAAATTTCATGAACTTAGAAATTGAATTATTTTATTCTCCTAAGTATAAATATTTCCAGAGAGTTGTACATCACCAACGCATATGGACTGGGACAATCTACTGGCAATGCCACCACTGTTTTTGAAACATCAGTTTATACGTATGAAATTTCATTTCCACTTAGATATCTTAACATTTTTTAAAAAATGATCAATCTTAACAAGGAAAAGACTCCTGGCTCGAAATAGAAAAAAACAACTTGTTTGAAAATCCTCACACGGTGAATAAACATCAAATCAGAATTATCCTAAACCGGCTAATGTAGTGAGTTTTCACTACATAAATCCCACAATATGCTATATGGATATAATTAATTTCTGGACAGACATACTATGTAGCCTCTGGGAGAGTGAATTTATCAGGAAATCTTAAGCCCTCCAGTAACCTCCCATGCAGATTAGACCTAGATGGAACTAGAAATTGTGCTTCGTATCGTTTATCCCAACTAGGGTCGTGTTTTAAAAAAAGTATCGACGAAGATGACATAAAGTTTTCCATACAGATCTATCAGTGCATGTCTAATAAGTAGTCAAGTCATCCACCAGGATACCGGAGATGGGACCTACTTATGCCCTATTCCTGTACATCAATCGGTGACCAGCTGTTGGGTAGTGGTGTAGACATAGGAAACTAGCTGTAGGACAATCCACAAAGCCTGTCATCTTCGAATCGACCTCCAGGACGAAACACGACACCTAGCGATACGAAGCACAATGTTTCAATATCTAGGTCTAATCGAATCGAGGACTCGACATCTACCTACACCACCTCACGGTAGAAGGGGAACGATCATCATTAAAATAGGGTCTGGCAGAAGTGTAACTGAAGTCCGAATCACACATATGAGGGAGAATCTCTGACAAAATAGACTCTTGATCCAGAGACATAGGATAAACTTCTCCTGATAATATTTTTAAAAATTACTTTCCTAAAACATCAGAAATTATGGAACTCACTGTTTAACCACTTAAGGAAACCTTAAACAGTGCCAACAGACCTGGAAAAAAAGCACTCAGCCATCTTGGCGAATTAGGACATTATCGGCCACTAAACTCTTGAAACACCCAACAACTACCAGAAGGAGCTCACTTTCATTTCTTATTGGCGAAAACCTGCGCTAGATTCCGGTAATGATACCAAAAGATATAAAAATATAGTCCGACCTGACAACATACAAATTTGTGGTATACAATATACGATTTTTGTTGAATCTTCTACAGAAATTCATGTATTTTAGACAAGTAGTACACATGAGTTTTTTCAGGATATAAACATAACAAGCGAAAAATTAATCTATTTTGGTTTGGCTTCGCAAAACAAATAAGAAACGGACATGAATTCAATTTGGCCTTATAGATTGCGTTAGTGCTGACTTTAATTCGCCGAGGAATCAATATCTTTATGTTCAAGTAAACCGGAACGATCACTAAAGGTTCAAAAGTTATATAATCAAAAGTGTAAATCAATGTAAAGATGAATTATCTGGCCTCTATAGAGTGGGTTAGAGCGCTTTACCAGCTGTTAATTGGTGATTATGTTATTGAGTTAGGGAAATCAAAGGCAACGAGGAAGGTGAAACGGACATCCCACCACATAAAGCTGGACCTACTATATGTGAAGTCTCTAGCACGTCACTTCCCTACGTATTATCTCAAATGGGAATACCTTAATCTATTAATAGATGTTGGATGTTGTTGCCTACTTGTACAAGCATGTGTGTGATGTTTTGATGATTGTATTTTTCTATGTGTATAAATGCGTTTCCATTTTTCACATACTTCCTCAGGCGTGTCGTACAAGGCGACTAAAATGAGATCGTGCTTGGGGCTGGCAATCTCATCACGTACATCTAGTTGCTACAGAAATCAATGATGCATGACCATATCAATGCTTTTTGTAGGCTTCCTGTGAAGGGACCAGTTGTAGCAGTGGGCTACATGCTCCACAGGGAGCGAAAAGGAAGTGATGACGATTCTTATGTACGTGTGTAGAGATACAGAGAGTGAGAGAGAAAGACGGGATTAGAGACAGATATGTAGGGCGAGATGGGAAAAGCGGTATATAAAAGAAAACACTTCATAACCATTAAATTATTACATTTTTACAGGGCTTCATTTACCATGGCTGTAAGAAAGAGAAATGGAGAATTAGCGACATCGGAGAAAGAGAAACTATTGAGTGAGAGAAACAAAAGGTTCAAGTATATCATACCCGAAGTAGATCCCTGGAGCTTCTGAGGAGACGAAGAAAGAATTGTTTTTTCTAAATAAAATATTTATGTTTTAAGGACTATCTTCATTGCATACGGACTAGTCCATCAGTGCTCCGATCTCCATCCTTAGGTCACACAAGGAGGATCTCAGCACAGTGCACGAACTCCGTAGCACCGGCGAGAATTCCAGTGTGAGTATATAGGAATCACACATTTTATAAATATTGTTGTAGTGGGTAGGTTTTCTAATTTTTAAATTTTGCCATGGCAGCGTCCTTATGGCCTACTCTTTACGATTTCCAACTGCCGAGGGATTTTTAACGTGCGCAACTTGCTCACGGCACCTCGTATTTTTTCACCCTTATCCAAGAACGCTTGGCATCCGATCTCACAACCTTGGAGACCAGGGGAGAGTATGACATCATTAGTAACATTAGTTCTGAAAAAAATTTCCATAAATTATATTTCCTCTACTGGGAATCAAACCCCGTACCTTTAGAATTCGAGGCGGACGCCATACCTGTTAGCCACTCCGACCTCTAAATAAAATGTTGATTCCTTTTGGTGAGGCTCGCCCCATTAAACCTGGACACAGGGTCCGTTGGTTATGTTAGGGCTCACGTCAAAAATTCTACCTCTGCTCCCTAAAGCATGTCGTAACAGGCAAATAAATGGAACCCTCTGTACTTCCCCGTGGTCTCTATGGAGACAAAGAAAGAATATAACTTTTGTTCCCTCAGACAACTCGTACAAGGCGACTAATATGGGACTGCCAATGTGAGCTGGCAGCTTCATTACGTCAAACAAAAGGCTACAGAAAACACAATTGCAAGAGCATATAAATGCTTTAATGCAGGTTTCCTGCAAGGTTACCAGCATCAGTGGTGACTACATGCTCCAAATGGGCGGAAAGGAAAGGAAGAAATAATATGAGCGTCTGCATTGGGCAGGAACTGCTTACACGGTGCAGTCAAAAATGCATGTACAGTACACCCTCATTGCGGGCAGACGCTGGAATTGAGTTGGCCATGTCTTCAGAAAGGACCCTGACACCATCACCAGAACTGCTATGCTATGGACCCCAGAAGGAAGGCGAAAGAGAGATAGACCAAAGACAACCTGGCGGAGAACAGTGGAGGCTGAGATGCAAAGCATGAACCAGAGGTAGGATCACGGCACGAAGGATGGCCACCGACCGAGCAAAATGGGGACAGTTTGTTGCGGTCCTACAAGACGCCACTAGGCGTGATGGCCACTGACTGCTTTGTCAGTCAGGAGCTAAAGATCCAAGAAGAACTCATCGCTATAGAAACTGTGACTTGTAGTTCCCGGGAGACAAAGAAATATTAGGACTACTACTTCTCCCTCAGACATGTTGTACCAGACGATTAATATGAGGTTGTGCTTGGGGCTGGCTTTCTCATCGTGTAAAACAAATTGCTACAGAGACCACAGCTGCAAGAGCACGTGAATGCTTGGTGTAGGTTTCTTGCAAGGGGACCAGTTGAAGTTGTAGCTCCATGCTTCTTATGGAGCAAACAGGAAAATAATTATTGCAAGAGCATATGCATGCTGCGTGTTACAAAACGCCTGTACGTGTTCTTTTGGTGGCTCTCTCACACCTTCAGCCCTACGGCAGTATCATTTCTTTTTCTTCATTTTTCTCACCAATCGCTTTCATTCGGCATAAATCATGCCTTTCCATTCTTTTTACTCTCTATGTTGGATCAGTAGAGTGCAGTCTCTAACACTCAACTCCCCTACGGAAGTATCTGCTTTGGGACTACCTTTATCTTTTTACACGCAGACGTGTTTACGTTACCCCAGGATAATTACTGACCTCAGTGAGTGATACGCTTATCAACTGAATTAGTCTGACCACCTGGGTAAGCACGGTCTCGCCCGATCGACACAAAGGAAGGCCAGATTTGATGCCTGAGAGATCAGTCTGGGTGATTCACACCCACAGGGGATAAGCAGATTATCGCATCCGCTGGCTCCTGTCTGTCTAGGTAGTCAATCTTGGCGGAAGGCATTAGCCAGGATAGTTCACATATTTGTGTGTGAAGTTGCATAAAGATGCCAGCGGAAATATTACCGCATGATTTGAAAGAGGTCACGCGTTGGAATATTAAATGTAATATTTTTAAACACGTACGGGATATTTTGAAATTAGACACCCCAGCCCAGTGCTAAAGAGATTCGATTGGTTTGATTTGAGGGCCGGAATAAGCAATGAATTTCATTGGAAAATTTGGCGGAAACACAATATGTGATTTGACTGAAAAGTGGGAAATATAATCTAGCGAAATCAGAGACACAGAACTCAGAGACAGCTTCGCAACTTCAAACGAGCAACTCGCAAAAGTCAGAAAAAGAAGGTTCGGACCAAGAATTCCATTCTTATAAGTGACAGATCGAAGTATTCAGGAAACTTAAAACCTTAAAAAGTAAGCCCGCCTTTACAAATACAAGCACTGAAAAACTTAAAGGACCAGGACTTTAAATATTAGGACTGGATACCTAAGGAATTGAATCACCCATCGAAAGAGAAACTTTCCCAGACCAAGTGTTTCGCAGATTCTTACTTACTTACGTACTTACTTAGTCGTTCCCCTTCTACCGTGAGGTGTAGAGGTTTGGGAGAGAGAGCGCCAGACTATCCTATCGGCTGTCTTCCTCCTGGACTGGTTCCATTCTAGTCATCGGTCCTTCAAAGATTGTCTAATGTTGTCCTCCCAGCGGACTCTGGGTCGTCCTGGGGGTCTGGATCCCTGGCTCTTTGTTTCCCATGCTTGTCGTGGTAGCCGATCTTCTATCATTCTGCAGACATGGCCAAACCATCTTTGTTAGGACTGTTCTACTTGGGTCTGCAGGGGGTGGGATTTTAGGTCTTGACGTATCGTCTGGTTGCGGACCATGTCTCTTCTTGTTACTTCAACCACCTTCCTCAGATACCTCATTTCTGCGGTTTTGATCTGGCTTTTATGGGTTGTAGTCATTGCCCATGACGCGCATCCATATGTCAAGACTGGGACATAGCTGGAGCAGTATACAGCCCTCTTCGTTTTCTTACCAACCTCTCTCTTGCGGAGGAATCCTCGATTTATGGCCTGAAAAAGTCTCACAGCTGCTGCTTTTCGAGTGGTTTCGCAGATTCACCCGTCATAAAAGGGATTCAAAATTTCCAGACCATGTGATTCGAGAGCACGTAACCTAAATTGCTCGTGTCCATTCTAACCTGTGCGAGGTGATTGTGTATTCCCAAAAATTTTGGGTAAGTTCTGAACATTTCTTTTAAAATGTGAATTTGACATGGTTTTCTTGCTAAGTGGTTACATATTTGAGGCTGGCAACCTCAACATACGAAAATATTATATTCATAAACCACTGCAGCAAGCGCTGGTGATTTCTTCTGGCTAGTCGTGCAGAAAACCGACAGCAGAGGTGATCCTAGACTCCGAATGGAGCAGTGATGACTGATGATTACATCACATGTGCCTAAAGAGTATAATATTTTGTGAGATATATGCACTTTGTTAATTGTAACTCAGGCAACTCATTATTCGCGCTGTCCAGACACATTTTCTCAGTTTAATACCCGGAAGAATACTGGTGATTTTTAATCATCTTCTTTAAGCTACACTGTGTACTCGGGAATTTAACTAATTGATTATTAAATTTATTACCTGTTATTTTAAAACTAAACTATAGTTGTTTATTCAGTTATTACATGTATGAAAGCAAACGTAAGAGCCAGATATATAGACATATATTTACCTCTAAACAGAGCTATACCATTACAAGAAGAAATTCGCTGAATTAACTCAGCTGGGGGGCTTAAACGGGTTAAACCATTGCTTAAATCCTTCACAACAGGCGACGGACAGATATAAATTAACCATTGCTCAACCCTATGCCGCATGGTTCTTGACTTCTGAATTATCTTGGGAAACTCCCTTAGGATAGAAGCTTCATTACACTTCTATCTACATCTCTGCCAAGAGTAATCTTGTGCGAAGGTAGACACCTTTGACGACCCATTTAGATACTCTTGAGTTTTGACCACTGTTGGACCACTAATGCAAAGCAGGGGAGGAAATCCGTGACACTGCGGTGCAGGCTTCATGCAAAGGGGACAACTCCAATCGTAGCTCTATGCTCCATAGGGAGCAGACAGGGAAATGATGATGATGATAATGATGATGATAACGACGTTAACTTCTTTGGGAAAGATTACAATACAGTGTCGAACGGAGTAGCGGTAATTCAAGAAGCCAAGGTTTGAATTAGAAAAGTGTTATATTTTACTTCATTTTACGTTGTAGTATTTATGTTTTGGCTGTAAAAACACAGTCTTCAGTTCTGATGTTAAGATTCGTTGAGAAATTCAATAGAGGAATATGTCTAGTGTACCATTTGTCGTTGAGCCATCGAACATACCGTTGTACTAGGTCCCAGCTTCATGACGTGGGATGACCAGCAATGTAGTGGAGTAGGCAGTGGCGGATCTACTATGAAACTAATGAAGCTTAAGCTTCAGGGCCCCCAAACCCGGAGGGGCCCCAAAAGTGACTTTAGTCCACATTGATTAATAATCTTTGGTCTACTGTATAAAAATGGGTTTTTAAAAAAATAATAATATTAATAGTATAGTGTAATTAAATACAAAATAATAGTTAAAATTAAAAGGTTATTAAAGTATCATGTAGGCAAGCCGTAAACGAAAAAAAAGCTTTCTCAGAAAGTAGACCTAAAATTTTTTCCTTTCAAAGCATGCGACAATAGTCGCACGACTCAAATTGATTAATATTTTGTTGTATATATTTCAACAATCCCAAAGTTTGAAAGTCAGTAGCACAGATGTTGTAAAGGTGGAGTGTCACGGTAAGTTGGCTGTTCTGCCGTGGCTAATGTAATTTTTTTCCCCCGTTTTAACGGAAGTCAAAACCCTAGAGGAATAACAATGAGTTCACGAAAGTACTTAAGTGGATACCAAAAAACGCAAACTCAAGGAAAAGCGATCTGACGAAATCTCTAAATGTCAAAAACTAACAAACTATTTGGCAATGTCAAATTTGTCAACACCTACAGTTGAAACAAGCCAAGCAAACACCATTGAAGCCAGTGATTGTGCACAAACTGTGTGAGCTTTTTCTAGCAATATTCAACCCACTGTTGACGCTTTTGATACAGATGACGATCACAGTGGTCAACATGAAAGTACCGCGGAACAAGCAGAGACTGAGCAGAAACATGAAACAGGAAGCAAATTTAGTGATTTCAAAGAATACAGTGACCTCGAAAACTGGCCCTTAACAGTTGATAATGATTTCATACAGAATTGTTTAATGCAAGACATAGATTTTTTTCAAAATAAAAAACCAGATGATGTATATACCGAATCAAGCACGGTTTACAAGGAGCAAAACAGAAGTTTCTCAAACAAATATTGTGAAAAAAGATTGAAAAATGGCCAGACTGTGATGAGATCCTGGTTAGTTTACTCAAAGAGCAAAGGCTGTATTTACTGTTTTGTTTGCAAACTCTTTTCTAAATGCCAAACATCACTTACAACAGGTGAGTTTTCTGACTGGATGAATGTACTCAAAACTCTGGAGAATCATGAAAGCAGCATGAACATAAGAGGGCGATGTTGTGTTGGATAACAAGAAAGTCAAATAAAAATACTGTGGATCAGCAACTTGAAGAACAGATGACAAAAACCATACAGTACTATTTTGAAGTACTGAAAAGAGTTGTAACTGTTATAAAGTTTTTAAGTGAAAGAGGTTTGGCATTTGGAGGTCATGAGGAGAAGTGGGGCTCACCAAATAATTGAAACTTCATGGGGGCCGTTGAACTTATTGCAGAATTCGACCCATTTTTACATGAACATCTCGAGAAATGTAAAAATGAAAAAGTAAATGCTACTTACCTATCCAAAACCGTGTATGAAGAATTGATAGAAATTATGGGAAAACATGTGCAAGATGAAATTGTGAATCAAATCAACAACCTAGACACCAAATACTATTCTATTATTGTTGACACTACGCCTGACCTGACACATGTTGACCAGATGGTAATTGTGGTTCGATACTGCTATAATGGAAAACCCTATGAGAGATTTTTAACATTTTTACCGATAGAAAACCATTTATCCACGACCTTGTTCAACAAAATACAACAAGTCGTGGGCGAACATAAGCTTTCACTTGAAAATATCCGTGTTCAGTCCTACGATAATGCATCTAACATGAAGGGCTCGGAGAAAGGGCTGCAAGCACTCTTTAAAAACATTAACAGGTAGCAGACTATGTACCATGTGCAGCCCATTCATTTAACCTCGTTGGAGAAAAGGCAGTGTCTATTGTACCTGAAGTTGTTGACTATTTTGGCATTTTGCAGAAGCTGTATGTTTTCTTTTCTGGATCTCCACGAAGATGGGGGATTTTAAACACACAGGGCAATCTACATTTTTCTCTTAAGAGCTTAGCGTAACTAGATGGTCTGCACATTATGAAGCAGTCCGGGCAATTAAAACTGGATATATGGGTATTTTACAAACTCTCAAACATATTTTTGAAGACTCAGAAGAGAAGCCTGAATGTGAACGAGATGCAAAGAATTTATACAACAAGTTGGTACGGCTGGAATATGCTATTTTAACAGTCGTTTGGGAAGAAGTGCTGGAGCGTTTCAACAAAACAAGTAAGAAACTCCAAACCCCTGGTTTTGATGTATTTGAACATTATCTTCTGCTTTCATCTTTACTTTCGTTTGTTAAAGAATTAAGAGAAAATTCAGCCGATAGGATTGCACATTATGAGTCAGAAGCAAAAAGTTTGTGTGAAGATATCACTTCAAGTTATTCTGATGCTTCCAAACGCATTGTTACAAGGAAATTTTCAGATAGAACAAGTGGTATTGCTTCTTTGAGAGGAGCTGACACATTTAGGATAGAAGTTCTATATCAACTCTTTCAACTGCCTGATAATCCAGTTACGCAAGAGGATTGACCCATTTGAGCAGATTGCGAAACGGTTCAAGTTCCTCTCAGAATTGGTGAACAATTCTGAAATTGATGAGGACAGTATTAAACTTATAATATCGTATTACAAAGATGGTATTGACCACAAATTTGTAAACGAGTGTTATCAGTTCAAAGAATATTTGCACCTTAGGAAATCCCAAAACACAGAAGAAAACACGCCATCTAAAATGCAATGCGCAGAAGTTCTTCAGCTTATTTGTGAGCAACACCTAATTGAAATGTTCCCCAATATTACTACTGCGCTTAAGCTGTACTTGACAATGCCCATCACGAGCTGGAAGCAGAAAGGACTTTTTCAAAGCTATATTTTGTAAAATGTGCTACATGTAGTATGTTCTGGTAAGTTTAACTTTTCCTTCTGAGCACAAATCTCTCATGGATACACTTGTTTTTTAACAAATGTATTAAAATATTACATATTTTCCTCATTGCTAGTTTTCTTATCTTATAATTTTCTTGGTATGTCTTCAACGAACTAATTCTGAATGATGGAGGCAATCATTAAAATAGTTAAGATTTAAAAAATCACATATACCAAGGTGGATAGTGGTTTAGTGATCAGAACATATGCCTTCCAAACAAATGTTCTGCATTCAACTCCCAGCAGAGTTGTTTCTTTTTTGAAAATTCATTGATTTGTCTTCAGTTTTTATATGTGTGTTGTTGTGGATCTACTATAAAGCTAGAACGTCAGGTCCTCCAAGTCTCTATAATACATTTCTTTCCAATCCTTACACATTTTATTATTATTTTTTTAAATAAAAGGGGCCCCTCCTAGGGTTCAAGCTTCAGGGCCCCCAAAATGTAGATCCGCCCCTGGGAGTAGGAAAGATTTGTTTCGTCTCCGACACCGACTCCAATAATTTAATAAGTACAACTCCAGTTCGGACTCCAACCTCCACGAGAAGGTGTTTAAAACAAAGAATCCCGCTTTCTCGAAAAATAACCTAGTTCAAATCCCCCGATATTCTACAATTTTAAAATTATGAGAGGAGTCGGAGTCAAGAAACTTGTAAACGACTTCGGCTCCGCACAAAACTACCAACTCCACGACTCAAACTTCGACTTTATAATTTGGATGACTGGTTCCCTTCCTCGCTGTCGTTGTCTTCCATAATTCAAGAGCAGAGACAGGTACCCATTTACATCTCGGCAAAACATAGGCACTCCTAGGTCTCGAGCCCAGCAACAGTGCCTCGACAGGCAAACGCTCTTACTACTTTGCCAGTCGGACGCGGGTTTTATTTTTGTGCGCGACCTGGACCACGAGAAAGAGAGACAGAAAAACCTCACATGAGTGTGTCACGCTTTAGCGCTTTGCGAACGAGGCCATTCGGCATGACGCCGCATTCTATGAAACTAGAAACGCAGCGGCTGGTATTACATTATTCTCAGCCATATCATTTGGCACTGGCTACTGGGTTATGAAGAATACAAGCCACACTTTTTGAATGAGAATCTCCCCCTCCCACTTTCACTCAGCTAAGTGGGTGGGGCAAGTTGTGGATTTTCTCCGTTGCCAATGAAGCTGTTATGGTGGAAACACAACTGGTGACTCAAAGAATTGTATTTATTCAACTGTTTAGGCTGGTTTATTTTGGAATTTCTGACCAGGCTTATTTAATTTGGACAATACTCAGAATAATATAGTGGTCATCGCGCGTTTTCAGAATTAGGGATTAACTGTTTTATTAAGCTTTCAGAACGCGTAAAGAGCCAGAGTTTTTCCCCAAGACTTTGAATGTGATGCCAGATTGGTAAGTAAAAGTTATAACATAATTAAGTACATTAGTTTGTAGCACAAGATTGGGGAAGAAATCATTTTTGACAGCTTGTAAAAACTTAGTAAAGAAATGGAAGAGATGTATATTGGTCATTGATAGCTTGTAAAACATTTAACAGACTTCTTGTTCCTTGGCAACTTCTCGGCAAACAAAGTGTTTCTTGTTTCTTCACACTTTGTGTAGAATGGAAGTGATCGCTTGTCTCTTGACAGTGTGTACGAGATGACAGTCATGGAGTGATTTTTTGACATTATTTTGTTAGATAGAAGTGTTTCTTGTTTCTTCACACCTTGTCAGAATGGAAGTGTTAGATTGCCTCTTGACAGTTTGGACGACGTGACAGTCATGGAGTGACTTTTTGACATTATTTTGTTAGATAGAAGTGTTTCTTGTTTCTTCACACCTTGTAAAAATGGAAGTGACAGATTGCCTCTTGACAATTTGGACGAGATGACAGTCATGGAGTGACTTTTTGACATTTTGTTGTTAGACAGAAGTGTTTCTTGCTTCTTCACACCTTGTCAGAATGGAAGTGACAGATTGCCTCTTGACAGTTTGGACGAGATGACAGTCATGGTGTGACTTTTTGACATTATTTTGTTAGACAGAAGTGATGTAGTTTTCAGTTGTTTGCCATCGTGCGCAAGACGGAAGTGTATCATATATTCCGCAACATCCGGCTCATAACATTTTCCTATTTTTATTCTGGTACCAGTCCCGCTAACGTAGGTGATATTGTTTCTGTGCAACCTACTGCTTCCAGTTCTGTTTATTAGTTTTATTGTTGACATACAGTGTTAAACTGTCCATTATTATATTTATGTTTCGTCCCCTATATCATTTTCATACAGTCTTTCCCGATGTCACGAACTGTTACGGCTTTTACCTTCTCAATTGGGGTCGGAGTGGCTAAGAGGTATGGCGTCCGCCTCGAGCTCTAGAGGTACCGGGTTCGATTCCCTGTTGAAGGAATATAATTTATGGAAAAAAATTTTCAGAACCAGTGGTCCTAATGATGTCATACTCCCCCCTGGTCTCCTGGGCAGTGAGATCGGATGCCTAGCCTTCTCGGATAAGGGCGAAAAAATTAGTAGGTCCCGTGTGCACGTTGCGCACGTTAAAAATCCCACGGCAGTTGGAAATCGTGAAAGAGTAGGCCTATTAGGCCGCTGCCCTGGCAACAGTTTAAAAATTAGGAAACCTACCCACAACAAAAATATTTATAGAATGTGTAATTCCTATATAAACACATTGGGATTCTCGCCGGTACTACGGAGTTCGTGCACTGTGCTGAGATCCTCCTTGTGTGATCTAAGGGAGGAGATCGAAGCACTGATGGAAGTTGTCCGTGTACAATGAAGATAGTCCTTAAAACCAAACCAAAACTTCTCATGACATTCCCAAAGAAAGTAGATTGCCTCCCTTTAATAATACTGCTTCATTGAATTTCTTCAGTAACATTGTTAAACAGTTCAATGTTCCATCTTTTTAATCTTTTCTCATTATGTTCGCAGACAGGACAAAATAAACCCCAGACCGAAGGGTCTTTTATATTTGGTCATGCGCCCTAATGTAACCGACTAGGCTGAACGGGACGCGCCTCGCTAAAACAAGGCAAAACTTTAAAATAAAAAAAATTATGTTCGCATCTTGTCACAAAATTCTTCTCAAATTTGGAATGTGTTCCCCTTTAAAGCTCTGTTCTGTAATGATTGCAAATACAGGGTGTTTATAAAGTCGCTGTGCAGTGAAATTTACGCCCGGGTGAGACTACGTCACCAGAAATGTGGTTTTCAATTGGGGCTTGTTGTGTAATGCTGCACACGGGATTGTGGAACACAGCATTGGAACATAGAATATCATGACGTAAATTTGCATCATTCGTGACATAATTTCTAAAATATTTTTCAAATTCACTGCACAGCGACTTTATAAACATTCTGTATAAATCCATTGCTGGAAATGAAATGTAATGGTGGCTCCATGCTGCTGAAAGAGCGCAAAGGAAAAAAATAATGATGATGATGATGGTGATGATGGTGATGATGATGGTGATGATGGTGATGATGATGATGATGATAATGATGGTGATGCTGGTGATGATGATGGTTATGATGGTGATGGTGATGATGATGGTGATGATGATGATGATGGTCGTGGTGATGACGATGGTGATGAGTGATGAGGATGAGTGTGATGATGATGATGATGATGATGATGATGATGATGATGATGATGATGATGATGATGGTGATGGTGATGATGATGGTGATGTTGATGATGATGATGATGGTGATGATGATGGTGATGATGGTGGTGGTGATGATGATGATGATGATGATGGTGATGATGATGGTGATGATGATAATGATGATGATGTTGATGATGATGGTAGTGATGATGATGATGATGATGATGATGATGATGATGATGATGATGATGATGATGATGATGATGATGATGATGATGATGATGATGATGATGATGATGATGATGATGATGATGATGATGATGATGATAGTGATGGTGATGATGATGATGGTGATGATGAGGGTGATGATGAAGGTGATGATGGTGATGATGATGGTGATGATGATGGTGATGATGAACGTGATGATGATGATGATGATGATAATGGTGATGATGATAGGAAGTTAAGTTTCTTCATGTTCACAAAATCCGAGTGTCCTGCTTCCTTAAAAGAAATTATAATCTCCATGTAATCCACACACACGTATGGTAAATGTAGTCCTGTACCAGACACTGCTGTCGGGGAGGGAATTGTTATTACACACTTCACTATACCAGGTCCAGCATGGAGATGTTGGGGTGACCAGTTCCCTTCCTCGCTGCCTTTTCCTTCTTTAACTCAAGTGCAAAGTCATGTACCCATTTACAGCTGGGTAGACTGAAGCGTGTTGGTACCGCAAAACGAACTCGGCACATTTGCCGCCAGAAACCAGTGCTCTAACAACTCTGTCAATCGGTCGTTCCCACACACTCGTATTAATACAGGAACCACCGCTGCAAGGGTTTGAGAATGCTATCTTGCAAGAGGAGCAGTTCAAGTGATGGTTGAATGATCCATGAGGCGTGAACAGGAAAACAACGATGATGAAGATGATGATGATATACTTTTCCAAGTGCAGGGTGTCCCACAAGTCGCGCACCATATTCATTATCTAGAGAATCTAGACATTAATAAAGATCGACGGTTGCTAAAGAATGTGCAAAAATCATGCCTCTCGCGCGACAGGAAAATCCTTGAAAACAAATGACGACCAACTGAAACATTTATTATAATGTAATCACTAATTATAATTCTAACATTATTTATATTATGTATGTGTTATGCTGTGCGACTTTTGGGACACCCCGTACAGCCCAGAAACTATCCTTTGCTTGATCGGCATCTTTGATTTTATTGGTCGTTGTCAAGGGTTCAAACTATTGTGCAATGAACGTGTCTAGCGTTCACAACAGTAGACTTCAACGAGCAATTATACAGCAAGTCCTACTCAACGGCGTCAAAAGACATAATCTATAAATGGTAACAATTTCACAACAATGCGTATTAGCGATCCATTTGGAATGTATTCACACGTCATTTACATTTGATATTAACAAAGCCCAAGTTCATCATCACAGCTGTAAGATCAAAATGTCTGCAAATTCAAATTGATCTTTCATTCTGCGGACGTTCCAAATATATACAGGGCATACACTTCACGCAGACGTTACATATAATTAAATCCATTTAGCATTATTTTAAAAAATTTCTAAGTTCTCATGGTCATATCATCACTGTCACGAGCTCTGTATTATGAGTGTGTCGTGTGTAGATGGTAAACAACACTAGGGGTATGAATAACACGACGCCACTTGTACAGCTCCATGACATTTAATAGAACATTCACATAAGTCCTGAACATCAATAATATCCTCACGCATGCATTACATCACACTCAGGCTGATACTGCCTGTAGGAAATAACTCATAAGAATACTTCCACGGACTGGCTGACCGTCCACACACTAACAATACACACAACACGTTTCTATGTGCGGCATTCAATCCTCGCACGAATCCATTCACCATCCAGGTGTAAATCACTCAACATAAGTGATTGGCGGAATGCAACATCGCCATATAAATTCTACTCCAATATAGCTACAAGGCGGACAATACTCAACGCCTTACTCCACTGTAGCTCCAAAGGCGGGACCAACTCGTCGCCTTAATATGTTCTCCATGAACACTCCTAAAGTTCCCCCAGAACACTCCTAGGCGGGAAGACATCGCCTATACAACAATATGTCAGACATAATCACTATATTCATAATCACTATATCATTATCTCCAATCACCATCATCAATATCATCATCGTCATCATCACCATCATCAATATCATCATCACCATCATCGATATCATCATCGTCATCATAATCATCATCAATATCATCACCGTCATCATCACCATCATCAATATCATCATCGTCATCATCACCATCATTATCACCATCATCACCATCATCAATATCATCATCACCATCATCAAAATCATCATCACCATCATCAATATCATCACCATCATCATCACCATCATCAATATCATCACCATCATCACCATCACCCTTGAGCTCCACAAGGAGCATTGGCCTTCGACAAACGTAAGCCAAGTCTTCCTGTCACGTGCCATCAGCTCAAGGTCTATCCATATGTTCTTTATCCATGAATGTCTCCAGTTCTCTTTCTCGTGCATTTTTCGGTCTCCACCCACCTCTCTTACCTTTGGGATTCCAGAACAAGGACTACCTTGTAATGCTATACACAAGTTTCCTCAGTGTGTCTCTTATCCATCTCCAGCGCCTCCTTCTCGTCTCTTGTTCCACTGGCACTTGTCTGCTTCTTTGTTATCAGTTAGTGATCTTGTCAAACCACTTCAATTCTATTCTATACAAGTATCCATCTATAAAAGTCTGTAGCTTTTTGGTTTTTGTTGTTCTCAATGTTTCAGAGCCATACAGTAGGACTGATTGACATTTGATTTGAAGACTTGTGTGTGTGTGTTGGATTTGATTTCTTTTTTTTATCTCCATACATTTCCAAACACAATGAAAGCTTCTTTAACCGTTTGTATTCTTATGTTGATATCATTGCCTGTCTCTTTAACTGTGACTATGTTGATGCATGATTCTATATATGCATGATTCTACATCTTGTAGAGATGTTTCTTCCAGTACAGTGTTCTTAAAGTTTCCCTATTTATTCTCATGATCTTTGTCTTCTTCCTTTGTATTTTCAGACCCACTTGGTGTGACCTGTTGTCAAGTTTTTAAAAATGTATTTCTCATTACTGAGTATCCTAAAGTATCAATGAGATCTCAGTGTTACTTACTTACTTTGTCGTTCTTCTTCTACCGTGAGGTCTAGAGGTTTGGAAGAGAGAGCGCCATCCCATCATATCGACTGTCTTCCTCCTGGCCTGACTCCATTCTATTCCTCGGTCCTTCAAAGATTGTCTAATGTTGTCCTCCCAGCGGACTCTGGGTCGTCCTGGAGGTCTGGATGCCTGGCTCTTAGTTTCCCATTCTTGTCGTGGTAGCTGATCTTCTCCCATTCTGCAGACATGGCCAAATCATCTTAGCTGGGACTGTTCTACTTGGGTCTGCAGGGGGTGGGATTTTAGGCCTTGACGTATCGTCTGGTTGTGGAACATGTCTCTTCTTGTTACTTCAACTTCGTTCCTCAGATACCTCATTTCTGAGGTTTGGATCTGGCTTTTGTGGGTTGTAGTAATTGCCCATGACTCGCATCCATACGTCAGGACTGGGACATACGTGAGCGGTATACAGCCATCTTCGTCTTCTTACCAATTTCACTTTTGCTGAGGAATCCTTGATTTATGGCCTGAAAAAGTCTCCCAGCTGCTGCTCTTCGGGTAGCCAACTCTTCTTTGATGCATCCTTTCCGGTCTACGACAGCTCTGAGGTATTTAAAGTGGTTGACATGCTCCAGGTCCTATTCTCCGAGCTTAATCTGATGCCTTCTGTCCTCTCGTGATATCACCATGGTTTTTGTTTTAGATCTGCTCTTGACCATCCCTCTCTTCTCCAGCTCTTCCCTCTAGACTTGCAGGTTGGATTGAAGAAGTGCCTCTGATTTAGCAATCTAAATGCAATCTAAAAATAGATCTCAATGTTAGTTATATTTATCCCTGGTAGTTTTCTGTGGCGGGAGATTTTTTCTATGGCAAGTGAAGTTGACAGTCTTTGGTTCATCGTTCATCGGCGAGTTTAGGTTGGTAGCTGTTTCAGATTGTATTTGCTATAACACTGAGTATTTTGTCACTTGCCATATATATATATATATATATATATATATATATATATATATATATATATATATATATATATATATATATATATATATATATATATATATATATATATATATATATATATACGTATTTTAGGGTTAGGGTTAATGTAAAGGTTTAGGGTTAGGTTAAGGACTCCTTTGCCTGCTGAGATACCCCAGGGGAAATACACGGGACATGCTCTGCAGCACTTCCGCAGCTCATAACCAAAAAACCGACCATGATAAAAAAAAAAAAAAAAAAGAAGAATCACAAGATAAAACGTTGGGTAAACATTTCTTTGTGGACCTCAGTACAAGTTTTGTTTATTTTTTTCACGATCGCCCAGATTTAGCGCACACGTCTATTATATCTGTGCCGGCCTGATAATCGTTGTTTCCAAAAGTCTGACAGGTCGATCAACCTATTAGTAACCGTGATCGTTTGTGTCTCGGAAGGAACTGATTATTTGAAAATGACACTTTAAAAAAATAGGATAGGAGTGTGAATGATAGTGAGGGAGCTAAACATATAAATCATATAGAACGAGTGGGATTTAAAGTGACACAAACATTAATATTCCGCTTCTTTATCAAAACAACTGTGGACATGCCAAAACTGGTTGCGCGCAACTATCTGGCATACGGACGCAGCCACGCATATCTTACAATATCTTTACCATTTTGGGTATTTTTATTTTTAGGTGACACAATGTTCGAAGCTTATCGATCAAACTTCTCTAAGCAAACCGGTTTCTCTTGTCTCTGTAGTATTTTCATGCTACCGTTGCTCTCGATCCATTCTTTTATATTGTCAACATGTTATATCGCTCCGTGTGGTTCCCGCCGCGGGCAATGTGAGACGAAGAAAACCAGAACCACTGTTCCCACATACATGTCGTAAGAGGCGACTGTATGAGTTTTGCATGGAGTTTTACAACCTCAGTATGTAAAACAAATTGTCCCATAAACCAATGCTGATTAGAGCACATGAGTGCTTTGACGCAAACGTCCTGTGCCCGGGGTCAGCTGCAGTGGTGGCTACATGTTCCGTAAGAAAACGGGAAGTGGTGATGGTAAATAAATATTAGACAAACATAAAGGTATGTTTTCAGGCACTCGTAAGAAATAAAGAAGTAGAAAACTAGACAACAGAAAAACAACAGATGTGAGTGGCTTACCCAGGACTCCAACCCAGGACCTTCCGTGTGACAACCCCGCCTAGCTGTGCAAGCGGATCACACTATCCTCCCTGCCATCTAGGCATCACTAAAAATGATGCTTCGATGACGGGTCACTAGTGTGACTCGCAACATATAACACCGGAAATTTACCATGGGCAGTCCAGCCTATTAATGACGCAATCACTTCTGTCGTTCCCCTATTACACAGTATAGGTCAGACTACACAAGACTAAGACCTTAATACTGTGTCTAGTAAATGATAGAAGACT
Organism: Oreohelix idahoensis; assembly: GCA_024509875.1. Taxonomy (NCBI): domain Eukaryota; kingdom Metazoa; phylum Mollusca; class Gastropoda; order Stylommatophora; family Oreohelicidae; genus Oreohelix; species Oreohelix idahoensis. Next base: position 255,433 of record JAMPIV010013306.1, read on the forward strand.
AAGAACAGTAAGTACAGGACAGAGGGTAGGTTTTGGTATTGTATAAACATTTATAACACATAAGGAAGGGAAACCAGAGGCCCGTAAACAGTAAATAAATATTAGACAAACATAAAGGAATGTTTTTAGACACTCGTAAGAAATAAAGAAGTTGAAAACTAGACAACAGAAAAACAACAGACGTGAGTGGCTTACCCAGGACTCCAACCCAGGACCTTCCGTGCGACAACCCCGCCTAGCTATGATGATTTATTGTGCTATATTTATCTCCTCTCTCTATTTTCTCTTTCTTTTTCTCTCTCTCTCTCTCTCTCTCTCTCTCTCTCTTTTTCTCTCCTCCATCTCTCGCTCTCTCTCTCTCTTCCTCTTCCACTATCACTAACTTGTTTGTACATCAATTTTTGCTTGGCAGAACACCTTCATAACAGCAAATGTTCTTTAGCTATAAATACTGTTATTTTATTCGTGACGCCCTATTTTTTTTAACCTTGCAAAACCTCGAACTGACATCTCCTGTAGTTGCTTTAGCTAAGCAGGTGCATCATCATGGAATGCTTTACCCAAATCTGTGAAACTAATAATTACACTACATTCAAAAGAAACCTGCATTCATGTGACGTAATGAGTGTCCTATTCTTTTGTTCAGTGTTCCTTTTACCACTCCCCTCTGTTATTTTTCATTTGAGCATCATTTTTCACTTCATCTAGTCACTTATATACTTCTACATCAATATGGACCGATAATATCTTACGCTTCGACAGGACACTCCCGAACTGGTCATCTGAATCGGCACTTATACAAAGGCGGGTGTACAATGACACACTGATCTCTGTTCGCCGCGAAGTTTATTTATTTTAACACCAGACGTGGACGTAGTAAGCGGGATATCGTCTGTCAGATTACGTAACGACTTCCGGCCAGACGGTAAATCTGTCTGATAGTTTAAGTTGCGAGACGGGTTGATTGAACAAACATCTGGGGAATGAGTCCGATAATAGGACAACACATTGAATTTTTAGATAACGTGTTAATTTTGCAAGCATGACTTGCACAAATACATGAACTATCCTTCGGATATGTCTTGACATGACAATTCGGACCAGGTTGTTCGAGTACACACGGATGTCTGTTAGAGAATAACAATATTGACGAAAATTAAGGCAGAAAATGATATAACACTTTCGCCCAGATGACTTGTGGTAATAAATAACGATGTAATTATAAAAACCTTGAAATCGCTTATTAATTTTATGGTTGTGGTAACAAGTAATAATTGAAGGGAAATACATTATATTGTCAGGTAATATGTTCAGAATTTGGAGGATGGGGAAAAACTCTCACGAAAATAGACTCCTTACCATGGAAGTTGGTTTCTTCTTCTTCTTCCTCGTTCGTCCTGAAAAGGACGTTGGTTGCGTTGTGTCCGTTTACAGCGAAGCTGCGGTATTTGAGCCTTTCGGCCAACACATCCGACTTCCGCACAGCCTTTTTTGGGACCGGGTTTGCCTTCCCTCTTCGATCCTTTACTTCTCAGCCAGACTGCAGTGATGCAGCCTGTTTCCAGGATCACAACGTGGAGGTGAAGTAGGGTCTTGGTCAGCTCTGGTTCGCTGACACTGACGGAGGCAGTCAAGCTATGGGTCGCTTACTGCATTCCTCACTTTTGATGCGTCTTGGGTCCCGGAAGTTGGTTTGATATTAGAATATTAAAATAAACTTCCTTATAATTGGGTCGCCTCCAATTAGAACCTCACGGGAAGCCATGTGTGTAGGAGCAAAAAGTTAGTTTAAAATCTAAAACATTTAAAGACTTCCACACTGCATTCCTTCTTCGTCAAGGAGAAATCTGTGACAGACAGGAACGAGTAATATTTAGGATCCCAGTATAGGACAGGCCATAGGACTGGGAGTGAATTCTAACATTAGAAAGGAGTAACTCCAGAGTTATCACTTAGCGCTGCAAGTCTTAGGATCGTACTTCAGGTGTACCCAGTTAGACACCTAGCCCACTTGAAATAAGACTGCATTTTAACCAGTTGCCCGGCATATTATGGCCGTTTTCTGTGCAACAAGTGAGGATATAATTCTTAACTCAATCTATTGTAGTAAGTTGAAATATGTATATTTTATCATTTTATATTTACATTTGACATGTTTAAATTGCTTGTGGAAGTACAGTTGCATATGTGGCGGGCAGCTTCATCACATGAAAGAAATGCCACATAAACCACCACTATAAGAGCTCGTGACTTCTTCGTGCGGGTTTCCTCACAAGAAACTAATAGCAGAGGTAGCCACAGGTTCCTTAGGGAGCAGGGAGTGGATGATGATAGGAAACCCTTTACAGAGCGATATAACAGGGGGCAATCTGATCATCAGAAGTAGTCACCCCGTCGAACAAGTGTTTCGACCCGTTATTCTCCTTTACACTCTAAGGGGGCGGGCCAACCTGGGTCATGACTCCCAAGTGTCTCAGCCTCCTGTTGTCTTGTGTAGCAAATCAACCCATTCCACCCTGGATGCAGCTTTAAAAACCACAATTCCGCCAGCAGGAGGCAATTGTGAAAGTAACAAAGTGAAGACAAATTATTGCGGTCGTTCCGCAGCACATCACTGACACGCCTGCGTGAAGCCGATGAGGCGTGAATTCTTTGAGAGCCGGTATCTGAAATCTAACTTCTCCTGACGCCCCATATAATGCACCGCCTGTTTCTTGTAACGCCGCCGTCCTTTCATTAAAACAATGATAAACTCGATGTATTGCGGACTTAGAAACATTTCAGGGTGTTTCCTATACCGCAAGTGGAGCTAGATTTTACTGTCCCGAGTTCCATAGCCCATTGCAGTTGTTCCATAGCCAGCATGGTGCCCTTTCCGCAGTTTCATTAAGCTTCTTCAGTGCCCTTGTTCTCGGATGTCCTCTCAGACCCAACAGTTTCAATAAATCATACACTGACGCAGCCACGAGCCCTCTTGCACCCACCTCAACTGCCATGATCCTTGCAGTGAACCCATCGTGTCTTAGATCCGCGGCCAGATCCCTATACTTTACCGCTTTGAACGAATGTTGCTCGTACAATCTGGATTCAAATGGCACGGTCAGTTGAATCATTATAACCTGCTGCGATGATGAAGAATGCAGCACTATATCCGGCCGTCTTCGAGATTTTCTTATACTCTCTGGATTACTCCTTGTCCAGGTAGGTCTACCGCTATCCCCCAGTCATTTGCACAGTCAAGAAGAGATGGTAAACTGCTACCTGATTAACTTGGTTTTTGGTGTGCTGACTGTCCTGCGCTCTTAAAGCATGTATCTGCGATGCTCGGCCTGACTTTGCTATTCGCCTTCATCCTTGCTAGATCTATTGTCGCAGCCAGCTCCCTTAGCACTTTATTGTGGCGCCATGTGTATCGCCCTTGCCCTAATGCCACATTGCAAGCTGAAAGCATTATGATAAAATCATGGTGTATATATTTGTAATGCCATATGAGATACGTTTTATAAGTATATTTATGTATATATAGAATGATACTGTTACCGATGTGTTAATTTATATTGTGTTGACTGGCCTGTCGGGCTTACTGTCTATGGCCGACGTATAATTTGGTTACACGAATAATGTGATGTGGGCCGTTTAACTCTGGCATATGGTGGTATAGGAAAATTCGGAAAACGTTGGTTAATGGGCCAAAACAGAATGACCAAAACTGGCGATGAACAAATGCTAGACCCATTGTTGAAGGTACATGACGATACAGTTTATTGACGAGTAAGCACACTGACATCATGGGTAGGTATAGTGGCATCAACATAGTTTCATGGCAAAGTACATCATCAAAAAAGCATTGGCATATATATAACAGGCAACATGGCCGTTGACTGACATCACTGGTCGTTATGACTTCAAGGTTACGACTTGATAGGATATATCGGTCTATCGAATAAGCTATGTTTATCTTCTTTATGTAGATACACGTTATGTTTAAGACTTCAATTCGTTCCTGGCATTAGAGTGACGCACTAGCAGCTTGACCCATCTTGTCAAGCTGAAGCTCTACCGTAACGCTGTAGGAGATGGAGTACCTGAGGCGGGATACTCAAAAACGAGCCGTTTTCTGGCTCCATATATATATATTCTGCAACAATTCTTGGTAAGGTACTTCAAGAAAGGTTTCTTCATCTTTCAAATAATTGTAACATTATCAACTGCATGTCTTTCCTATACTTAGGGCAAGCACATGAAAAAATCACGTCTATCATAGACGGCTAATATCGGGATCTGCCTCAAGCATCATAGCTGGATGGCAACAAATCATCACGACAAATCGCGTCATCACCGTTCAATAATAGTGCATGGTCGTATGCAAATACTTAAATATGCAATTAATTTAGATGCGCTCACATGTGCGTCTATAAAATACTAGACCCGCATGTGAGGATCTCACACATATAACTGCCCGTTAAAATAGAACTTAACAGATACATTTGTCGTCTTCCGTTCTCCAAAAACACTTTCAACTGACTCGATGGGCTTAGATTTAATGCACAGGGTTAGCAGGCAAAATTATGAGTAAGATTAAATGGTGGATGGAAGCGGAGGTCGTCTGATGTTTTTATCAGTAGACCTGAAACTTAGAAGAGCCATTTGTTTCCTCTCAGTTTTTGGTACACGTTGCCAGCAGTCGACGCTAGGCACCTACATCAGACGGGTTTTGAAGACACTTGAATAGGCAACCTGAGTAGTTACCCCGGCTTTGCTACAAGGGATGTGCTGCTGCCAAAATTTTCGACTCCTGAAGAGAAGAAACAGTCCAAAACTTTACTGGGGCCTAACAGTGACGAACTAGACTCTAACTGACCCCAACACCGTCAGCTAGGTACTCCGTACTGGTTTAATTAATGGTCACTCTCATTTTTACAAACCACTAGATCATCCTATGATGATGAGAATTAACTGTGTGTTTTTCTTATCAAAACAATTTTACTTATTTCAACCTTGTTAACCAAATAACTCATTGTTAATTCTGTTTTATATGTAAATACAAATCTAGGGCGGAGTTAATAGCTATTGAGTGAATTTTATGTCTGCACCAGTATGACTCATATTTTTAGTATACAAACATACACTGAGCCACTAAAGTAAAATTTTACTGAATCAACTTCAGCTGGGGGCTCATGAAATACGAGCAAAAACCTTTTCTACAGAAGGAGCGGAGAGTAATAAGTTTATAACAACTTAGATTGTTATACTGGCCTTTTTATACATTCCCGTGAGACTCCCTGGAATAGAAGCATTATTTTTCTATTTATATCTCTGCCAAGAGTAATGTTGAGCGAAGGTTATACCTTTGAAAACCCGCATCCTTTTACTCAGAGTTTTTCTAACATCTCGCTGTTTCAGTTCAGATAATGTTTCCATGTATGTTTACTTTAATTTTAAGTAGGTAATAGCTTTATTGCTTCTTCTTCTCTCTCTCTCTCTATCTGTCTCTCTATCTGTCTCTCTATCTCTCTCTTTATATCTCTCTATCTCTTGCTCTGCGTGGATGTACGTGTGTGTGCTCAGTTACTGAGTGCGATGATTATATTGAATACTTATTAATGACGTTAAGAATGTTTTAATTTGAAAACAATATGAGAATTGTTATATTGCAGGGCAGAAATATAAAAAGGCAAAATTGCCTATTTCTTTACCCTGAAGAAATAAAGATTTCGTTCGTTCGTTCTTTCGATCTTCCAGTATTTTTTTTCCTCTCATAATCGTGGAAAGAATGTATTATTGCTCATATATTCACACTACTGTGTTTTCCAACAGCCACAGTTCTTATAACCGTGTGTAGTTCATTCTGAAAATACAAAGAAAGAATAAGGCCAATACCCCCCAGGCTGTCGCAAGCGGCTACTAATACGAAATTGTGCACAGGGCTGGAGACCTAATCATGTAAAGATAATTGCTACATAAACTACCGCTGCTAGAGCACATAAATGCTTTGATGAAGGATTGCTGAGCGGGACCAGCTGCAGTGGTGGATCTATTCTTCATAAGGCTAAAGGGAACATGATGATGATGTTGAAAGTTTTTCTACCTGATCAACTTTGTTAGCTCTCGTATAACCACATCTAGCCCTGTCATAAATTCATCGGCCTGTCTCAGGCTTCTCTCATCACCATTCGGGTTTTTCCTTCAGCTGATTTTGTAGAGACCATGCTATCGATGTGCTACTCTCATGGTGTTGACACCCTTGTACCTGATTTGTACTCTTCTCTATTCGATCAAAAATACTTTATCTTTCATGCTTTCTTCTTATTAGATCAATAACACAGCCCTACACCCAAAAAAAATTTTTGGTACCAAACATTTTACTCTTGATTGTACATAAATGAGGCCTGTTCAATCCAAATATCACATTTACTTGTCTGTAGCAGCTCTAGTTTTTGAGATACAGACATTTTTGTATTTCATTAATACAGGGTGACCCAAAAAAAAAAAAAAAAAAAAACGGGTGGCACGCGCGCACAAATAGTGCTCGCGCGGGCCCTTTTTTTTTTTTTTTTGGTCACCCTGTATTATTACAATATTTTCTATATAAGGCTATGTAAAAAAAACTATTGCTGTCTAGTCCTTTACAAAAGAAAACTGCTTGTTTACTCTCAGTTTCAGTTTTCCAAGAATCTTCCCAGAATTGCCATTTTTAGATTTTAAGCCACTGCATGCATGTTAGTATGCTACTTATTTTATTACACTTCTAACAGAGAATGGCATCATCTTCAAGAAGAGCATGTTTTCTTTCACCGCATTTATTTTGTTACATTTGTGGAGAGTACACTTTCAAAGAAGAACATAGGAAGCGTATTACTGTTTTTGTGAAAAAGGCTTTGCTTACTTTAAAGTAAAACTAGGTGACCAGGACAAGTCTTGGGCTCCTCATATTGTTTGCAAAACATGGGCTGAACACCTGCGACAGTGGACTTTTGGGAAAAGAAAATGTTTAAAATTTGGATTTCCAATGGTTTGGAGAGAGCCCAAGAACCACTATGATGACTGTTATTTCTGTGTTGTGAATATTAAGGGAATTAATGGAAAAAATCACAAAAAGTGAAAATATCCAGATTTAGATTTTGCTAGGGGACTTGTTCCACACGGAGATGACATACCAATTCCAACTTTCAGTCAGATTTCGGATTCCCTGCTAGAAGATGAGACAGCAGTGGCATGTGGAACGACAAGTGACAGTGATAGTGATTTCGAAGATGATTTTTCAGATGCTCAACGCTTCGACCAGCTTGAACTAAATGATAAAATCCGAGATCTATATCTCTCCAAGGAATCTTCAGAACTTTTGGCTTCAAGATTGAAAGAAAAAAAATTACTGACTGCTGAAACAAAGGTTACATTTTATCGCAGCAGAGAGCAAGGTTTTATTCCATTCTTTTGTAAAGAAAACAACCTTGTGTTTTGTACTAATGTAGGAGGACTTGTTAACAAAATGGGTGTAAGTTATATACCAGATGAGTGGCGACTTTTCATTGACAGCTCTAAAAGAAGTTTGAAGGGTGTTCTCTTACACAATGGTAACAAATATGGCTCAATTCCAATTGCTCATTCTACTACAATGAAGGAGGAGTATGCTACAATAAGCACAGTTCTGGAAAAATTGAAGTATTTAGAACATAACTGGATGGTTTGTGTAGATCTTAAAATGATGAACTTCTTGCTTGGCCAGCAAATGGGATTCACCAAATATCCATGCTTTATATGTTTGTGGGATAGCAGGGCAAAAGATATGCACTGGACAAAGAAATAGTGGCCGTTGAGGGATGAATTTAAAGTTGGAGAAAAAAATTTGTCAATAAGCCTCTCATTGATCGAAAAAGAGTTCTTGTGGTAAAGTGGGATGTTATAAATATTTATAGGGGACTTAGTGTACTGACTGAGATCAGCTGTGAAGGTATATATATCTAATAAGAGTAGTGTATTATATATAACCTTACTTGCTGCCACATATGTATATCTCAGTCAGAATTATTCTGGAATAGTGTGATGACTACGTTATATGTCTAGGGTATGTGTATGATGAAGTGTAAGTCATAACAACAACAGACATATAAACAATTTAATTTATTCCACCACACTTGACAACACTGTGACACTCACATACATAAAACACTCTACAAGGATATCTCAAAGGAGTCACTGATAACTTTTCAAATAACAATATGTATTCAGTGCTGTCATGAATGAATATGTGTCCTGATTCAAATACAAAGGGAACCAGGAATCACAATCAATTTTAATTACAAGTTATATGTACATAATTTATCAATATGAATCTTGTAGTGACATGTATTTTTAATAGTATCCTATGTGTGTCAGTGGTGTAGTAGTAATATGAGGTAATACTGGTTTTGTTTTGTTCAAGCTCTGTTGGTATTTGTCATCATGACTTCAATAGTTTGTCTTTATTGGAACTAGTATTGGAGATGTTCTCAGTTCCTGATATTAAAACAATTAAATTCCCCTCTTAATTGTATTTTACACTGTCATTTTAAGATGGGGGTACATAATGTTGAGCTCCATGGCCACACTCTCTTATCTTGCGTGATGACTGCAGAAAAAGGCTCCTCTGCTCGATGAGTTCTGGAGCCACCCCACTGGTTGCTATATGGACCAAGGAGTATGCTGTCCACCTCTGGCTTCAGCAAAGCTCTGACCAGGTGCTGCTCAATAACTTTAAGACCACGGTCCCTGAAAACAAGAAGGATGTACCTTCTACGTCATAACTAATTTATACTTTCTTTCTACACTGAGCACAATACATCACAAACATTGAGTTCAGAGCGTTAGGTCAACTGTCAGCTTCATCTGAAATATTTTATACCAGTATTTCCCTCCCTAATGGTTACCACGCCTCTGCAATTCCAGCATTATTTCTGTCTAATCAATAATCTAGGTGTCAGTGTACTGTTTGGCCATTCCATGCAGTTTTACTTTCCTCCGACACCTTCTGTTCAGGCTGGAGCATTATAGGCTTTACATCATGTTCGCTACTGAACTACACATATATACAGGCATAAATTAACAATTTACATTCAATTTTCATTAAAAGATATTGAATATTTCAAGCTTACCACAATTCATAGAATAATAAACAGTTTCGTTGACTGGCAATGAATATAGCACAACTCCGATCTGCCAATGTCCCAGGCTTTATTTTATAACAAATATACACTGGTGCTCAACGTACTGCTTCTTAGTAGGTTTATTACAAGATGTGGCAATGAACAGACGCTCTGAATCAAGTATATTCGCAGCTCTACCCAATGAAACCACGTCCACACATCTTTTCAAAAAAGTACCCCTTCTATTCGTTTCCCATAACAACACAAGATAGTATTTATAGCCCGACCAATCGTGTTTAGTCTTATATTTGTTGCGCTCCAATCAATTTGGAGTTAACATGGTAGGCTATTTCCGTAACGTAAGGTTTTTTCAAACACGTTATAAAAAAAATTTTATGAGCAGAAATGATTTCATGCTGTCAGGCACCCCCACTATTTTATTTTGGTTATAATTTGGTAATTCCTAGACTATTTGCGTAACGTTTTACATATTCTTTGTCAGCAAGCCCTAAGGAACCCAAATATACAAATTTAAAAGAGCTAAGTGGCTGCGTTCAAAATAAGCAATTTCTTCTACCTCCTGTTTCGAAGATGTGCTGTCTGGGTACTGTAATGTTTTCAAACGTAAACCCATCTAATGTCATCTTTTCTAATAAGCGTTTTCCAGGTTTTTTAAAACCTAACTCTGGGAAGGTTAGTGTTTTTATCACTGTCCGTCTGAAAAAAAGTTAGTGCATGTGGCCTTACACGCGTGATAGTAGTAATTGTGTATCGCGCGACGCGAGTTTAGTGTTGCATGTGTCCTTGCTTTCATTCGCCCCTCTCTCTTTCTATTTGAGTCCATCTGTTCGTTCGTTTTGGTAACGTAGTATAATTAATGTTAGGATTAATTTAGGTCATTACGCAGTGTGCCTCTCAATGTTTTTCTTAGAAATGCAATACCCGTTTTAATGTGTTGTGGAAACGCTTGTATTTATGCAGTGGCTTATATTTAACGTGGAAACGTTACAATTTGCAGACGAAGCATAAAACAAAGGGGATTTCGAGTACTGTCATTGTGACAGCACTGTTATTTTACCATTACTCTTTCCTTTATTAAATGTATTTGTTAGGCTTTAAATTTACCTGATACTTTATATATGTGGATTAGAATATTTCACGACAGTTCTACTGCCACCATTACATATAAAGCTTGGCTTGATGAAGCAATTTGTTAAGGCACTGAACAAAGATGGTACCTGTTTTAATTACTTATGTAGAAAGTTTCCAGAATGGAGCGTAGACAAACTTAAAGCTGGAATTTTTGATGGACCTCAAATTAGAAAGTTAATAAACGATCCAAATTTTATTGATTCCATGAACAAAACAGAGTCCACAGCCTGGACATCATTTGTTTCAGTTGTGCAAAACGTTCTGGGTAACTTTAAAGCAGACAATTATTCTGAATTAGTTGGAAACATGCTGTCGAGTTTTTGTGAACTTGGATGCAACATGAGCATAAAATTGCACTACCTCCATAACCATTTACATTTATTTCCGGAGAATCTTGGCGACTTTAGTGAGGAGCAAGGTGAAAGATTTCACCACGATATAAAAACAATGGAAGAGAGATACCAGGGACTTTGGGATGCCCACATGATGGCAGATTACTGTTGGACCCTTAAGCGTGACTTTCCGGGCATATCACATTCCAGGAAGTCCGCGAAAACATCCTTTTTGCGTGTTGACTAAACAAGTGCTAGTGATAAAGCTTTATTACATTTTTGGTAATGTGATCTTCCTTATCAGTCATTTCTGACCAAAGGAGCGTACCTCCCGAAATAACTTTCGGTGGCACGAGGTTGGGCAATGTTAGATCAAGCTGTTGCCCATGCAGCATGATCCGGCCTGGACGTCAGAGGAACGGTCTAGCCGATACTGTCTGACACCAGTAGCAACAGCCTAGTCACTAGTAGGATACGGAACTTGCCCTCCATATAATATGAATGCAGACTAAAGTCAAAATGCCACTGATAGCACCTAACTCTAGGATTGTACATAACAATTGCCCTACTAATATGGTCATTCTTAGTTATCTCAAAAAACTAGAGCTGATAGAAAAAATCTGATTACATTTTTGGAATCAGCAACCCAAAATTACCCAAGAACAGCTATAAAATTTAAGGCACCAAAATGTGTGTATACCAGTGTAATACTTTATCTTTCATGTTTTCTTCTGATTAGATCAACAATACTTTATCTTTCATGTTTTCTTTTGATTAGATCAACAATAGTTTATCTTTCATGTTTTCTTCTTATTTGATCAACTATACTTTATCTTTCATGTTTTCTTCTTATTTGCTCAACTATACTTTATCTTTCATGTTTTCTTCTTATTAGATCAACAATACTTTATCTTTCATGTTTTCTTCTTATTAGATCAACAAACTTTATCTTTCATGTTTTCTTCTTATTAGATCAACAATACTTTATCTTTCATGTTTTCTTCTTATTAGATCAACTATACTTTATCTTTCATGTTTTCTTCTTATTAGATCAATAATACTTTATCTTTCATGTTTTCTTCTTATTAGATCAATAATACTTTATCTTTCATGTTTTCTTTTTATTAGATCAACAATACTTTATCTTTCATGTTTACTTCTAAAAATATCTATAGTATTCTTTCATGGTACGAACATTCAAGAACTCTTCTTTTATTTATTTATTTTTCTCCCTGCTCATCATCACTACTTGCCATCTCCACATCGAAGGTCGGCTGCCATGGATCCTTAACGTCTTCTGTCTTTTGTCTTGATAGACCCTTTCCTGTCCATCTCTTGATGTTATCTTCCAACTTTTCGCGCTGTCTTTCTCTTGCACGTTTGCTTTCAACTCTTCCTTCTATTATGGTAATCATTCAGGTGTTATGTCTTTTTACATGACCAGTTTTGATCTCCTTCATTAGTTCTCTTTTCATTCCTAAGTTTTCTAGGACCTCTTTATTTGTTTTCTTCTCTTCCATGAGACGTGCTCCATTTTTCTATATATCCACACTTCAAAGGTCTTAGTTCTTTCTCCAATTGCTTGTTCACTGTCCATGTTTCTACACCATAGAGTAATGAAGAATATCCTCCGTCCAAAAAGTATCGATCACTTGAACATTAAAGGATTTTTATTCTTAATTAGAATGAAATTTCTTTCGACAATAATTGCTTTCTGAGCCGTGGAATACCACTGATGATTTACACCTGCTTAATTTATATCGGCTTACAGCGATGCCGTTTCTCTTTACTCTCTTTGACAGCATATAAATGCACACGAATGAGCAAGTCTTATGTTTGGTCACTGAATACCATTATATAGAAAAATAAAATCTGATTGATTCCATATTTCCTGTACTGATACAGGCATAGTAATAATTTCCATCTCTTTTCGAATATCATTGTATACTTTTGATTATGAGAAGGGATAGAAAGACTACGATTACTGATTATCTCCCATCAGCTGTTACGGAACTTACCGGTCATTGAGTCCAGACAAGATATCAAAACATTCACGAACTCTTGTGGTACAATCTGGTTGACATAAAAAGGTTGCCAGCCCTGTGAACAACCTCATGCTAGTCGCCTCTTACGACTTCCATGATGGAACAGCAGTCCTTTCTTTGTCTCATCTGAAACCCCGGAAACCACACGGAGTCATATCCACTCAACGCCCATTAAAATAACCGATAATCAAGCATTTCATGACTAGGAGTTAAAATACAAGTATATCATTCAGTAAGTCCTCTTCTTCTTAGTTCACCCTCAGGCGTCAACTTGAATATGTTCAAAGAAAGCAGTGGTCAGTCTGAGGCTGTTAAAATCTCGGTAGAGCTTTTCTAGGAATAGCACAGGTGATGGCCATACGCGCTTTCCTTGTTCCTCATATGTTGGGCACCTTTGAAGCAGATGATCAGCAGTCATTGTATCGGTGCCACAGTTACATTCATCAGTAGTTCCTATCTTTAACTTGTTGAATAGATGCTATCCCAATCTGTTGTATCTGTGCGAAGTCTCAAGATTACCACTTGTTCCCTTCCGTTGAACTGGTAGTACGCATCATTCAGTAATTGACTATTAATAGAAGTGCTATTACCTAAAAGGTCAAGGTAGTCGCATAGCAAATACTGCCGTTGGGGAGTGACGTGTTAGAGATTTCACCATAGAAGGTCCAGCTTTTTATACGTAGTATGGTGGCCACTTCCATTCCTCGCTGCATTTTGCCTTCACTTACTCGAGATCAAAGTCAGGTACCCATTTACAAGTGAGTAAACTTGAGCGTAACGCTACCAGGTTAAGGAACCCAATAACCTCGCCGCGAGAGGAATGCTTATCCAATCAGACGCTCTTCCTACAAGTAGAAAACAAGCAAAAACGTCCTTTTTTCCCTCAACACAACAACCTCATTTTATTCAACTCCCGGGCTGTGCCATGAAGACTGATATCACTCTCAGATATGGTCAATCCCTACTCACGTAGTTCAATAACTACAGAAAATATAAATCAATAAAATAACCATTCAGAACAAAAGCAGGCTATGTGGATTTTGTGGCGTAATTTACAGAAGTTAAGAGAACTGTAGAATTTGTTTGATGGCTAAAGAAACAAACAGAATGTGCGTTAAGAAATTGGCCATGTCTTAATTGATTTTATGGTATTGAATATTGCTAATACGTGAGTGCATTAGGATAAGTGCCACGCCAGTCGGATTGTCTCCTGGGTAGTTCCAGGAGGTCCCTGAGGAGACAAAGAAATAATAGCACTACTGCTTCATCAGGCATAACGTGAGAGGCCAAAAATATTTGAGGCTGGGGGTGGGGGCTGGCAACCTCATCATGAAAAACATCTTGTTACTAGTGTAAAAGCCCGCCATAAGACGGGAATTAAATTCAAAAGCACCAATACCTAACGGCAACAAAAGTATTTTTTTTAAAACCCACTGTGCATCAACACAGTACACGAACTACGTAACAGTAGCGATGATCCCAATGTGTGTATACGTGATGTCATATTCTATAAATATATTTTTGTGCACACCGCAATTTTTGCATTTTTCTTTGGTAAATGTTACTATTTTCGGGAGAACGAACGAACGAACGAACGTACTTTATTTTCAAAGGGTTGAGAATTGGGCACGCAGGCCCGTCTAACATTCTGCCTTTCCTTTCGCTCACCTTTCATACTGAATTCATTTATTCTCATATGGATGTTACATATCAATTTCAAGAAATTCAACGTAAAGTAAAATAATAATATATGTCACAGACGAACTCAGCTGGCCCTGAATCGTTGTAGCACGACCCTTTGTAACGACCCCTTCGTATAGCACCAGAGCCCCCGAATAGTTTGGTAACTCTTCATCAAACGAGAATTTATTTTCACCTGGACTCATTGCTATGAAACCGTTCCACGCAGATGGCCAACACGTTGGCTGATTAATATGTGGACAGTTTATCTACCGTTCATTCTGGTCATCGCATTGATTTAAGGAGAGATTAAATCACGCCCACGGACATCGCTGGAGCAATCATATGGAGTTATTTTCATTAACTTGGCCAGTGATGGGCGTTGCCTTCATCAAACAGAGAGAGCGGAACAGGATCAAACAGACACGGAAGTGGTTTCAGGAACGTTGAGCGGGAGAGATCAAAGCAGTAGTGGTCCCTGAAACGAACGGGGAAGTTTCTTGCCGGCATTTTCCGCACCTCCATGTTAAGCGCTAAACCGACCGCAGACGGAGCGAACGGGGGAAGATGTCGGATGCAACGAACGGGGAAACGGGAAACCAGGGGACGGCATCTCTCTTTAGTCTGTCGATCAGATCCCCGAAAGTCTCCTGAGATCTAAAAAAGTGTCAACTTTCTCATGCCCCTCTCATCTTTAATTCCATTTTAAATATATACAGACAACTAGAAAGCCATGCTATCATTCAGGGCCAGAGATTTTTAAGATTCACTAGCTATTAGTAGAAAGTTGCTAGATTTCCATCTGAAATTGGTGGCTACAAATTGGAGTGTTTCTTTTCTGTGCACGGTATAATATATTTGTTAAAGTGATCAGTGGTCTAGTGCTTTCATTTTATTTCACTGGATTTTGTGTTTATTTAATCTATTTAGTTAAACTCATCCCAAAAGTTCCAGTGGTAAATTTAATGATATATCTATTATAACATTTCCAAAAATAATAGATGTTTAAATGTTAAAGTAACTTTTAAAGTCGCGAAGGAATTTATAATTAATAAATTTAGTTAAGTCCTATATATATATATATATATATATATATATATATATATATATATATATATATATATATATATATATATATATATATATATATATATATATATATATATATATATATATATATATATATATATATATATATATATATATATGTGTGTGTGTATTTTAACCATTAGACTCGTGACGGGTTTTTTTTTTTGCGTTCGCCCGCTAATACTCGAGGCGAAATCTCAGGTTATTATTTTATGTCTAACCTGACATTGATTTTACGTGAGTATCCCTTTATTTCTTGTACAGAGACAGATGTCCCTCGCCATTCAGGCAAATACTCGCCGATTTCGGAGGTACCCATTGCAGCTGGGTCGGCTTAGGAGCCGCCAGTCCCTGGTCGACGACACTCCTTCAAATGTCCTCGCCAGGTCTCGAGTTAATCCAGTCCAAATCCCGGTCGACGAAAAATTCTCAAATGCCGTCGCCCGGGTTTGATCCTGTATCACCCGGTCGCCAGAGCGGTGTTGTAACCACTACGCTAGCGCGGCTCCCACGGGTTTTCTTAAATACATAATTAAATACGCGAGTGTATATATAATATAGCCTTAACTGTAAATTTATCGCGCGTTAAGAATATTATTTGATTTTTGAAGTATGATTATGATTGTCATGGGTTTTCTATCTTTTTCTCCAGAATGATCACCTTTGCGATCCCAGTATTATTAATAAATCATACAGAGAGTTTCCATACTCGGTTCTTAAACTTCCAGACAGTTTGATGAGACATTTTTTTAAATTTAATCTTGTGGCGGTCCGGTGCGGCCTAGCTGTCATAATTACATGAAAGAAAACCTACCCAAGAACATTTAAAATATTATCATCAAATTTAAATTTCAATCTGTGAGATAAACTGGAAGATGAACAGTGCCAGTAGCAATAATTTATGTACGGCTCTAAATGTGAGAGAATACCGATTTAACTGACTGTGACCGAGCCTAGTTTTTCCTCACTGGATTAAAAACTTTACCGGTCAGTGGCTATCATCGCGCATTGAAGGATTATACCATCACCTCATTTTTCACCCCTATGTCGATCTGCGTCAGTGCCATCCCATAGACTCGTTTCTTTATAATAAAACACAAGAACTCTTAAAACTTCAAGTCCGGCGATAAGCGGGAATATTTGCTCTCAGTGAAACCTCGCATTATCTGGGGCGGGACATAGAAGGACTAGACAGTTTTTACATGTAAAGAGTTTAATTACTGTGTATATCATGCTATGGATTGTCTGATGCTGAAATCGGTAAGTGTGTGGTGTATATGAGTGTGGATCCTCACAGAGTGTATGAATGACAGGAGATTTATTTTTGCAGAAACCATTTGTCAACTGCCTACCGGGTAATACGTTTTTCTGTATACCCGGCATCGTTCCTTTAAGTGGGATAATTTGTTAACTCTGTTTCATCCCCCCCCCTTTTTTTTTCTTTGCTTAGTAAAGGGAAGACACAATTGGGATAACAGTATTTTTGTCTACCACCATAACTAATATTGTAACACCTCTTTCAGAGTAATTAACTTCATTGTTAGGTTACATTACCTATGTTCCTGATAACTATCTATCTTGGGACTGGGTTTACCTTTGTCTAATAAGCGGGAAGGGCTTAGTCGATACCAATCTTCTTTACCCCCATCCTCACCTTGTTAATTGTATTTTCTGTACTTATGATAATTTTTATGTAACACCTGTTGGATGTTGTGATTGAGTTTAATGCTAATAAACAGCATAAACATACATAGTACTGTGTTGGACTACCAAGGCCCAAATCCCTCATATTTGTTTAAGATAGTTGTATCCACGTCGTCTGTGTGTCTGAAGCACCAAATCGGTGTGAGCGCAGATGTGTGTCTGGAAAACTGGCAAATAATTGTTTGACCAGGAGAGTGGAAGAGAAGATTGAGAGAAACGATTTGTCGTAAATAAGTCTGTCTTTACTCTCCTCCAGCACTCTGTGGAGCATCATATTTAATCTCTACATTTCTATCACTGAGCTTTTTCACCATCATTCTACACTCTAAACCGGACTACTATTTCTAAGACTCTTTCTCTCAAAAAAAAATTTACGACAATATAGCACACTCATAATAACATTAATTACTTATAAGCATGACATAACATATGTTGAAAAGTACAAACATTGTCATTAGAACCTACAGTTGATGTTATAAGAAAAGATAATCCGATTAGGTGGGCATGTAATCAGAATTCAGAAAGTATTCAAAAAGTCTATGATTGTATGAATAGGGACTGAGGTTTTTCTTAGGTTATGTGGAAGACAATTCCAAAGATGAGCAGCAGAGTACGCTAAGCTTTTCTTGAATAAGTCAAGCCTAGGCTTGGGCACTTGCAATCTGTTAAAGCGTAGACTGCGTCTTTCATTGTAATTGAACATTGGCCACAGATATGCTGGAGCATTGTGTGACAGGATTTTGTGAACAAATTTAGCTTTATTAAACAGAAGGCGCTTTCTTAAGGGCAGTATTCGGAGGTTTTTATAGAAATCTACACACTGAGTTAGGCAGTTGTCAGAGACTAGACGCACTGCACGCTTTCGTAGTGAACGGAGTCTCTTTGTGTTGGACATTGAGCAACCATCCCAGATTGTGGACCAATAGTCAAGGTTTGCTTGTATGTGAGATATATAGAACAATTTTCGTGCATTTTCATCTAGGAAATGTTTGATTTCAGCTAACTGGTAAACTTTCTGTGCCGTTTGCTTGATCAGTGCATGTACATGTGAGTTCCAGTTTAGATGCTGGTCAACGATTATACCTAGAGTTTTATGTTCATTAACGTTTTCAATTAGTGAGTTACCAATGTAGATCTGAAGTGTTGTTTTCTCTGAATTTTGTAATTTTTGTCTAGTTGATATTAACATGCATTTCGTTTTAATGATATTTATTAGCATGCGATTACCGTTGCTCCACTTAATCAGATTATCTGTATCCTTTTGTAACGATAGTTTGAGTGTTTTACAACTTTTATCACTCTTGTAAACAGTACAGTCGTCCGCAAACAGATCACAGGATGAGTGCTTGATGTGAAGAGGAAGATCATTAATGTATATGGTAAAAAGTAGAGGACCAAGTATAGAACCCTGAGGAACGCCAGTATTTATTACTGCTGGGCTAGAATATGAGTTATTGTAAGAAACTACATGTTTTCTGTCTGACAGGAATGATGTAATCATTGTCATCAATTTTGATGTTTCTAGTTTTCTAATTAAAATAGCGTGATCTATCATATCAAATGCTTTTTTAAAGTCTACAAAGACTGCCCCACACATGTTATCGTTGTTAATATTTAGGTGCCAGTTGTCTATCATCTTAGTTAGAGCAGTGTGACATGAATGTTTAGGCCTAAACCCCGATTGACTATCAATTAGCAAGTCGTTGTTAACTAGGTGTTGTAGTGTTATTTTGTGAATGTGTTTTTCCAGTGGTTTGAATAGCGATGATATTAGAGAGATTGGCCTATAGTTACCAAGGTTACGAGTATCAGAGGAACCAGGTTTGAAAAGAGGATATACCTTAGCGACTTTAAAGTGCAACGGGAATTAACTCTTTGCGATACATAGATTGTATATGTATGTTAGTGAATCACTAATAACTGGCGCTGCATAGCGCAGTATTCGATTACTGATTCCATAGTACATATACTCAAGACCAAAAGAAACGCACATGGCATAAAATGTTATTTTCAAATATAAGCAACAAACTTAAAATAATGAAATTTGCGCACATGAAGTGTTTGAATGTTTATTAACGATTTCAAATCAATACTCACAATTATCGCCCCCCATGAGATCGCACTTCTGCATATTCTGAAGTACCAACAAAATATCCAACTGCGCTAAAGTTGGTTCAAACCATAGCGTGAATGTCTTAATATGGGGTGTGTCCCCCCATAGCTCTGGCACATTCTTGAAGACGATTAGGCATCGACCTCACCAAGTGTTGAATGGTTTCCATCGGGATGGCATTCCAAGTTCTCTGTAGAGCGTCTCTCAGCTTCCGTTGATTGTGAGGGGCCTGTCGTTGCACATGTCGTCCCAACACGTCCCTAAGATGTTCGATACAGTTTAGGTCAGGTGACACGGCAGGCCACTGCATGAACTCCATTCTGCTGCAAAAATCCCTGAGTAACACGAGCGGAGTGTGGCCTTGCATTGTCCTGTTGAAACACGATTCTGGCGGCGCCTCCGTTTGCTGCCAACAGCGGAAGCAGGGGGGGTCTGAGTACTTCATCCACATACCGCTGGGCAGTTAAGGTGCCGTCGATAAAGATGAGTCTGGACCTGAATCTGTAATTGATGGCAGCCCATACCATCACAGATGGACCACTATAGCGATCTCGTTCAATGACACAGTTGTCTTCGAATCGTTCTCCTGGTCGTCTGTAAATTCGAATTCGGCCGTCGTTGTGGTGGATGCAGAACCGACTTTCGTCGGAAAAGACCACGTCTCGCCAACTTTGACGCCCTAGATAGCCACGGTTGAGAGCCCAGTCCAATCGTGCCTGCCGGTGTTGAGCTGTGAGGATCTGTCCGGTGTAGGGTCTATTGTATATGAGCTGAGCTTCCCTTAACCTCCTGCGCACGGTTTGACCACTGATGGCTTGCCACGAGTTCCAATGGTTATTCTGGCTGTGACTACAGCGGGCATGAAGCGGTCTCGCTCATGAGTGCGCCGAATGGCCCTGTCTTGCCTGTATATCGTAACGCGTGGAGTACCAGACCGGGGTCGGTCGGCGATGGTCCCTGTTGTTTAGTTTCGATGCAATAGACGATAAATCGAGGTATGGTGAACTTGAAATGCCTGGGACACCTTTCTAGCTGATGCTCCCCTTCTGAGCATTCCTACTGCTTGATTACGCTCGTCAATATTCAGTCTAGGCATCGTTTTGCGGTGTGAAATTTTTATGGGTTCTACGCGCATTTTATAGAGAATTGGGTGAACAACAGACAACCAAAAGTCGTGCATGAAAAATCATGAAATGCACGAACTGTAATGAATTTTTATTCTGAGCGTTTGCTCATCTACACCGTAAACAACTCACCTCAGCACAAATTGTCCACGTGCAGTATCGTCTTGTATTGCTAAAGTTGTGTTTAAAGACGATTTAAACTTGATTTTTTTTATTTTATTTGTCTGAAAATCAGAACAATTAATATGTGCGTTTCTTTTGGTCTTGAGTATATAAGGAGAGTACATATAAGGGATGTCCTGGGTCCACCGTCGTCTAGATCGACCCCTTCCTCTTTTTCCAGGGACCATGCCTTCCATCACTATTTTTTTCCAGACTATTATGTCTTTTTATATGATCGAAAAATGTCAGCTTCCTTATTGCGATGGTATTTAGGAGCCAATTTTCCTCTACGTTTAGTGAGTGCAGTTTAGTGGACCCAGGATATCACAGAGAGTTTGACCTTGTCTTTGGCTTATGCAGGTCGACTTGCCCAGAATTGTGAAGCGTTCAAAGCAGCTGTAATGGAGACGACGTTCTGGAAAGAATACGTCACATGATCATGATGACATATAAGGGAAACAATACAATTAATGTCTAACTTTCAACCAAAGTTGCATCCCTTATCGTTACGCACTGACAGAAAAAGCTGGGATTTTATATATAGGATAGAAACAACCACTGCTTTGATGCAGGCTTTCTGTAAGGGGACCAGCTGCAGTGGTAGTCCATGCTCCGAAAGGAGAATAAATGGAAAGTTGTTGTTGATGTCGATTGGGATTTGAATTTGCGATACTGAAGGTGTTGCTTGAGCGTTCTATTGACAGAGTGGTTACAGCGGTGGTCTCTCGTGGCAAAGATGCCGGGGTTCGACTCACGGTATCCAAACGCTCCAGTCTACCCAGCTGTAAATTGGTACCCGGCGTTGCTCTTGAATTAGGAAGGACAATACAGCGAGGAAGGGAACTGGTCACCCCACCTCTCGATGCTGGACCTATTATAGTGAGGTCTCCAACACTTCCCTCCCCTCCATCAGTATACTACACTATGGGACTACCTTACTTTAAAAGTGTTGCTTATACTCATAGTTCTTAATTTAGCTTAACTTCTAAAAGTTGGATGACTGGTATAGGAGGCGTTTTAGCCTCTAGAGCAGTGTTTCTCAACCTATTTGTGTTCACGGCACACTTTTCATTTTCGAAAATTTGCGGCACACGTACCTATCTGACCCCGCGCCTGAATACAAAATTACAGTGATATATACTAAATTAAATGCACTAATTTGTGGGTACTTTAGAATAAAGACAATTCTCAGTTTGATTTTCTTTTAATTGTTAAAAATAATTTTGAAGTATATCTACTTTTGTTCAAAGCAGTTAATAGCTCCAATTATTAAAAAAAATTCAAGCTGTAAGATCAGTTTTACATTACACGATCACTAAAAATATACTTCATGTAGTAAATTTACAAAAATTTTACGGCACACCGCTTGAGAAACACTTCTCTAGAGGGATTTTTCGAGGTGGTGCGATGTCTCCCCCCGTGCAATATTGAACACACTCTTACGAGACTCAATTTCATGCTATTGAGTTGGATAACACTCATTTCCGCATGTGAAGTTCACAGTAGTATTTTACAAAAAAGCATAATTCCTTTATGTTTTTAATCTTTTATTGTACGTAATGTTTTTCTTTATACACGTAGAATCCCCAATGGACTCTCAATGCGCTGTTTTTTTAAAGAAGGAACAAAAAAGAAAAGAAAGAAATAATATAGACATATTAAAAAAAAAAAAGAATTATTTTCATATAAGCAAATAAATTTGTACTTTGACATTTTCTGTTTCATTTTACTTGTTCTTTTAAAAATTTTAAAGATTTAATTTAATTTAATTTTTGTTTATAAATTTCGACCGCACGGCGGACTGCCCAAGAGCTGTCACTGCTTACAACTACTCTCTCTCTCTCTCTCTCTCTCTCTCTCTCTCTCTGTCTCTTTCTCACACACACTTTCTTTATTTGTGTGTATGTGTGCCTCCCTTCTTCCTCTTTCAGCCCAATTTCTCTATAAGTTCGTGAATACAAATATAAGAGAACTTACATCATCCATAAGAGTAATAGTTAATGTCTCTCTTTCGCTACTTCAGGAGCCTGTGGTCAAAATGCCACTGGCCTTTCGGCAGGAAACTTGCACAAAATTACTTCATGTAGTCATAACAAATAGTGTTTCTGTAGCAATATGTTTTAGTTCCTGAGGCATTTAGCTTCATAACCAGATTCTCCCCAGACTCCTCTTACGACATGCGTGATGACAACAGAGATCCTAATCTTCTTTTACCTACTGACATATTGCGGTGATCAACAGTAGTAGTAAATCCTTTTTGGCTGCGTATGGAGCATAGAATCACCACTACAGTGATCCCCTTGAAAAAAGCTATACCAAAGTACAAACTGCTGGAGCGATATTTTCTGTAGTCAATTATTTTACGTGAAGAGGTTGCCAGCGCCAAACGTAAGCTCACATTAGTCGCCCTATACGACATGCTTGAGGATGTAGTTCTTCTATTATTTCATTGTGTCCCGAGGGACTCTGGGAACTATGTAGGGGTAGGGAACTGCACAAAGTGTTTATTTGATGTTGTTTTTATTCATTTTTTTAATGATGTTCATTTATTTGGATGATTATTAGTTCCTCAATTACAAATAATTTTGTTTTAAAGATTGACAATGCTTTAAGGCGCCAACCTTTAGATTTAAAGCAGAGCACTTAACCTTTCTGCCTTTTTTAAAAGCATTTCTTTCTTTCTGTCTTTCTTTTTTTTCTGCCTGTCTTTCTCTCATTCTTTGTGTCTATCTTTCTTTTTTTTTTTTTTTGTTCAATCTGAATCCCGTTCGACTGGAGTCCGTACTGTAAAAAATCCCTGTCCCAAACACGAAAATAGCACTCTATGCCAAAAAGAGTAATGAGGATGTCCAGAAAGAGGCCAGTGCACAAAGGAAACTTATTTCACAAGTTAGAAAGAAGCAATCCAATTTTTTTGGGCATGTTATGAGAAGAGGAAAGCTAGAATATATCGCAACAACAGGTAAGATTGAAGGAAAAGGAGATAGGGGAAGACAAAGAGAGCAAATACTGGACAGTTTGACATCGTGGCATGGAAAGAAGTCAACAGCAGAATTGATAAATTGTACTGGAGACAGGAAGTTGTGGAGAGACATGATCTCTTACGCCACTAGGCATGGTACTTGAAGAAGAAGAAGCTGGGGGGGGGGGGGGGGGGGGAGGGGGGGAAATAGATGTCTCAAAGTCTTTAGCTTTCTGGTAGTCAATTTTGTTGTTCTCCGTGCTTCAGTACCATACAAGCAAGACTGACTTGACATCTGAGATGACGATTTTCGTTTTTGTGCTAGACTTGATTTATTTTGATAAGTACAGTATATATTTCTTATTGCAGGGAAAGCTCCGCTTGCCGTTTAATGACTAAAATATACCGTACGTGAAGTATTATTAACCAACGGTAACACAAACATATATTTACATTGAAACATATAGCAAAGTGGTGCTACAGCTCCGGGACCCGAAAAGACAAGGTGTTACTGGAAAGCTTAACAATGATATAAATTAGTCTCGAACGTATCCAAACTGCGCTTACTTTACTGTTTAGTGCCAGCTCATTTTTCTTATTGCATTTACTTCATTTTTCGGTGTCAGCTCATTTCTCTAACACCACTTACTTTATTTCTTAGTGGCTTCTTTAGTCTTAAAAATATGTCGAAAATGGTTCGGGGGAAAAAGATGGCTAACCATACAGATCAGACCTTTAACGGATGGCACGTGACAGAAAGGCTTAGTTTTAAAGGTGTGACCGTGAACTCCTAGTTGAGTTGGGCACGGTACCAAATAAGGGTTATATGTGACAGGGCACGGTACCAAATAAGGGTCATACGTGACCGCGTTCTCTAATTCTACTTTTTATATCTTCTTTCAATAAATGTCCATCAAATGTTATTACTAGCTTCCCGCTAGAGATGTAGATTCTTGTGGAATGTAGCAGGTTCGTTCTTCTCTCGGATTGATGGTGTTAAGGTGCTATAGTGGTGTACTTCTAACTGTGTTGTAATTTTTCCCATTTAAATCATTCGACCAATCTGCATAACTCGGCTGAGTC